>JAGFNQ010001162.1:569546-628079 GCA_024364735.1 Boesenbergia rotunda | reverse complement strand
GAGGAAGATCCCGAGATGTATGAGGAGGATCCCGAGATGTATGAGGAGGATCCCGAGATGATTGAGGATGATCCCGAGATGCTCGAGATGTTTGAGGAAGACCCGATGATCGAGGAAGATCTCGAGATGCTTGAGGAAGATCCCGAGATGCTTGAGATGTTTGAGGAAGACCCCGGGATGTTAGAGGAAGACCCCGAAGTGGCCGAGGAGGTTCCCGAGATAGAAGAAGAGGATCCGATGGAAACGGTAGAAGATCCTGAGGCAGGCCAAGGGGAGATGAACGAGGGAGTGATAGTTACTGCCATGATATTCTTCATTATGGGCATGATGGCAACTCATCTATTTCATTGAGTTCGGTTAGTTTTTGTGAACCAATAAGGTCTAAGTTAGTTGTAATACAATTAGTCATGAGTGTGACTCAACCTTATGTTCATAAACATGGTATGAATTGAGCACCATCATAATGTTAGTAGTTAAGGTGAACCTAGTGTTAACGAAATGTTATATAACCTGTACATTATATGAGTTACCAATCATATAATATAATTGTATTATATTACATAAAGCAAAGGATAATAATATGAGAGTGTGTACTAATATAAGAATTAGTATGAATATGACTATACTAATTTACCGATCATATAGGTTCTTGATATGAGCCTACATACAGGGTGACCTGTATCCTTCTAACTTATAAGTTATCACCTACGCATGTTATCCCATAAGCAATTATAGGTATTATATCTATAAATAAAAAAAATTGTATTATCAACGAATATTTCACTGTTATCTTATATATAATATATAAGATTACCGTAAGTTATTTATGGTGATACAATAAATAGGATCTCACCTATTCTGTAATAACCATACAACTAATATAATTCGTAGCTTAGGTTGAGAACTAATATTTCAGAAGCCTACTATTGTTAGGTTTACCCATAATTAAAATAAGTATATAATTATGACACATGCATATAAATATACCATGGAGTTATTGATGATACTGGCTCAATTATATGTTAAGGCGATAATCAGACTTCATGGAGTTCCCAAGACCATCATCTCAGATAGGGATGGTCGCTCTACCTCGCATTTTTGGGAGTGTGTTTAGAAGTCTCTCGGCACTAAACTACGATTCAGCACCGCCTTTCATCCACAGACTGACGGGCAAACTGAACGAGTGAATCAAGTGCTGGAAGACATGCTATGAGCTTGTGCCTTGGATTTCAAAGGGAGCTGGTGTCGATATCTATGTTTAGCGGAATTCACATACAACAATAGCCACCAAGCTACTATCGGAATGGCACCCTATGAAGCTTTGTACGGGAGGAGATGTAGGTCTCCAATTTGTTGGTACAAAGGTGGTGAAAAGAAGGAAATGAGGCTCAAGACGGATCTCATCGACGACACCACCCGAGCTATACAGAACATTCAACAACGGATTGAAGCTGCTCAGAGCCGGCAAAAGAAGTATGCGGATGTTCGGTGTAGGCCACTGGAAGTTAATGTTGGAGATTTGGTGTTCCTCAAAGTGGCTCCTATGAAAGGGGTGACGAGATTTGGGAAGAGAGGAAAACTGAGTCCGCGATATGTGGGACCGTACCGGATCCTGAAGTGAGTCGGCAAGGTAGCATATGAGCTAGAGCTGCCTCAGGAGATGTCAGCTATTCATAACGTGATCCATGTGTCAATGCTTAAGAAGTGTATTCCAGATATAGATCAAGTGATCGAACCACAGACAGTACAAGTTCAGGAGGACCTAAGTTTCGAAAGCCGACCTATTCAGATCTTAGATCGAGAGATCAAAAAGCTAAGGAACAAGGAAGTACCCTTAGTCAAGGTTCTATGACAAAGTCAACGATTCAAGGAAGCCACCTGGGAACGTGAGGACGAAATGAGACGCAAGTACCCAGAGTTATTCTAAGTTCGAGGACGAACATTCACGAGGTATGGGGGATTGTAATGACCCGGAAAATCTTCTCAATATTTTCTTTAAAATATTGATCATGTCTAAATAGTTTTGAAGGAGTTTAGAGATACTAGTACGAACCTTATCCTAATTATCCATAATTTCTCATTTAAATTAAGAAGCTAAATACTAATGGGCTTTTCTAAGACCATGGTTATTAGTGGATTTTAGGTGAAATTTAATATAAAAATAAATGGGTTTTAATTAGGAATATTAGTATGATCATGGGGGAATTTGTGGGGAATTTTCGAAAATAATATAAAAATAAAATGAAAAATAAAATAAAAAAAAATAAAGTGCATGCACCAAGGATTGAACCTTAGACCTATGTTACCACCATGCATGTACTAACCAATTCACCTAGCAAGGGAGTGATAGTAGAGAATAAAGTGGATTTTGGTTAAGGCTTAGGGAAAATGAAGAGTCATCCACCATGACTCTTCACTTGCCCTCCTTAATGTGGTTTAAAGAGGTGACATGGGAGTTACTTTTCTTCTTCCACCAAGTCCACCCTTCTCCCTCTTCCTTCCTCATTCTAGCCGAAACCTCAAGGGGGAGTTTCCCTTTGGAAAAGCTTCACAAGAAGGTCTCTCTTCCAAGATCCAAGTTTTTTACAAGGTTGCAAAGGCTAGGGGTGGTCAAGAGACAACTAGGTCTTCATCCTCCTCCCCATCTAAGGTCTATAACCAAGGTAAACCAAGGTAAGACTCCCTCACCTGTGGTGTAATGGTTTTCCTTGATATGGTTATGATCTAAGTTTTTGTTTGAGATCTAAGTTGAGAAATCCATGAAAGAGGACTTCTAGGGTTCGGCCACCTTCATGTTTCCATGGCTAGGACTAGTTTTAACTCTCTAATGATGGTTCTTATGTCTCCTTATGATGTAAGTGATGTTAGTGGTGATTCATGTGAATTTTTACATGCTTAATGGCTCCTATAAGTTTCGGCCAAGACCCCAAACCTATGGATGGAACATGATCTAACCATTCAACATGTTTAATTTGTTTCCCCTATGACATGATGGATAGTGATTGGGTTTTATAATAATTTTTCTATGAATTTCATGGGCCTTTAGGTTTCGGCCAAGGGCTAATCTAGGGCTAAGGGATTAGGGTTAACTTTAACTATGGATCAAATGTTTTCTATGGCATTGTATGTTTGTATGGGATGTTCTTTGTGACCTATATGAATTTTTCCATGGACCTAGGGTTCCTTAGGGTTTCGGCCAAGACCATGACCCAGGGCTTGGATTGGGTTAAGGTCTCAAGGATACTTGTTGTTAGGTTACAATGATGTAAGTATATGGTTAAGCATGATGTATGGATCCTTATGTTACTAAAACCCTAGTTTTATGTGTTATGTGACATGATTTTTGGTATGTTTAGGTTATGTGTGATGTTTTATTCATGAATATTATAGATCAAATACCATGAACATATGTGATGTAGGAGTAGGTTGAATAGAATAATGCATGTAGAATATGTGTGCGAAGGTCTATGTATGGTTTATGATGAATGCTATGACCCTAAATATTGTAGTATGCCATGAACACGACAAGCTTTATGAACTAGGATGATGTTTATACCGTAGGACATGATTATGTATGCATGTCATGTTTATGACTGAAAATGATGAATAAAGTTAAAGTTCATGCCTTCGAGGCATAATGATGATATGGAATGAAAATGATGAACGAAGATAAGGTTCATGCCTTCAAGGCATAATGATGATGTTAAGTATTAAGAATGAATGATTATGCTATGTATGTTTATGAATAAAGAAGCATGTGAAAGTATTTTATTTTATGAATGGGCTTGTACCGGACCTAAGTAAGGTCCACGGTTCTGGACTACCGATGAAGCTGTCCACGGTTCTGGACTACCGATGAAGCTGTCCACGGTTCGGGGACTACCGATGAAGCTGTCCTTACCCTAGTAGGTCGAGACTAGCTACCTCGTATTTACTTAGGGATGCGCGCATATGATGTATGAATGTGGTACAAGCCGGGGACCCCAATGATGTTATGATTATGTTTAAGTATCTAAAAGTATGATTTTAAAATTAAGCATCCTTATGTATATGTATTTTGACTCATGCATTCATTCATGTTATGCATTATGTCATGATAGAAAATGTTTATGTTTATGCTTATGTTAAGAATTATGTCATGATAGAAAATGTTTATGTTTATGCTTATGTTAAGAATTATGCCATGATAGAAAATGTTTATGTTTATGCTTATGTTAAGAATTATGCCATGATAGAAAAATGTTTTAAGTTTATGTTTGATGTTAAGAATTATGCCATGATAGAAAAATGCTTTATGTTTATGTTTGATGTTAAGAAGTATGCCATGATAGAAAAGGGGTTATGATTATGATTGATGTTAAGGAACTATGCCATAATAGAAAATGCTTTATGCTTTATGCTCATGTTCTATGTTAAGAACTATATCATGCTAAGTGAATTTTATATGCTTATGTTTTATGTTAAGCACCTAGTGATGTTAATGTTCGTGTGCTTATGTTTAAGTGACGAATGATTTTAGTGAGTAGGAAAGGGTCTTACTAAGCCTATGTGCTTTAGTCTTACTTTTCTTATACCGCAGATCAAGAAAGAGGATACTAAGGAAGCAGCAGGAGAGGCACAAATGAGTGTGTGGTAGTGACTTGGCCAAGGAAAGATATAATTACAAGTTTTATGTTAACCTTATGATGGTGTTGTCTAGAACAACTTACGTTTGCTACTTATGTGCCTAATGGATGATTATGTGACTTTATGACATGATGGTAAGTATGATGTTGATATGCTAAGTTCCATGTCACCATGATAGGAAAAAATAGTTAGGTGCATGTATGGGTAAGTTTTAAGTATTCCGCTGCCTTACAATGTTCACATGCCCCTATGTATGTTAACGTAACGCCGCTTTATGGAAAAAGAAAAAAAAAGTGGGCGTTACACCCTAAGTCATAATCCATACCTTACATATCGTAATAAAACATTTAGGAGCTTGAATAAGAGTTTACATCATCCCTAAGCCCCCTTTTAAGCCTTGGCCGAAACCCTCAACAAGCCCTAGCCCTAGTTTTCTTCACATGTAGTCCAAGCAAATTCTTATATCATGAAATCAACCTGAAAATAAACCATTATACACAGGTGAGGAGGTCTTACCTTTCTTGATCTTGATTATAAACCTTGAATAGAGAAACCAAAAGAATTTTCCTTGACCTTAGACTACCCTTATCCCTTGTAGCCTTGTAGAAAGCCCTTAGATTTTGAAGAAGAGGTCTCCTTGTGAGACTTTTCCAAAGGGAAACCCTCCTTGTAGGTTTCGGCTAGGAAGAGAAAGAAGAAGAGAAGAAGGAGTTTTGGTGGATGAAGAGACAAATGTTAAGGGCTAAGGTGTCTCTTCCATTCCTCCCTCTTATATACTAGATGAAGGAAGCAAGTGAAGAGACATGATGCTATGACTCTTCACTTCCTCTAGCCTCAACTAAAATCCCTTCGCTTTTCCACTAGCACTCCCTTGCTAGGTGAATTGGTTAGTACATGCATGGTGATACACTAGGTCCAAGGTTCAATCCTTGGTGCATGCACTTTATTTATTTATTTATTTTTATATTTTCAAAAATTCCCCTAAGACCCACCCATAATCATGCAAATATTCCTAATTAAAACTCATTTATATTTATATTAAATTTTACCTAAAATCCACTAATAACCATGGTACTAAAAACCCATATAAGGCCCGTTAGTATTTAGCGTCTCAATTTAAATGGTAAAATTATGGATAACTAGGCTAAAGTTCGTACTAGTATCTCTAGGCTCCTCCAAAAACTATTTAGACATGATCAATATTTTAAAAAAAATATTGAGAAGATTTTCCGGGTCGTTACACTCTATCTATGGAGATGTGTTCTAGAACATCTAAGAAGATAGAGAAGGTGAAAACGGTTCCTTATGCATCGGCTGTAGGAAACCTCATGTATGCTATAAACGAGACCAGATATCTACTTTACCGTGGGCATAGTGTAAGATGTGTATACTGAAAGACATGAATTTCTTTATATGAATATCATTAAAAGAGAATCACAACTACACTAGGTGCCTATTTATATTAATACATGCATCAAGTCCTTTACTACGCATTGTAGATAACAAGGTGTATGGTATTACATGGAAGATCATGTTATCAGTCCCTTACCTAGTATAAGTATAGGCTCACAACCGAGACAGAATTGGACAAACCGTCGGAATGGTTGTAGTGTAATTAGGTGTGGTTGATCTAGACTATAAAATTACACTAGTGTGCTTTGAGTACATTGAGCAGAACCAAAACCCGAGGTTATCCACTTTGTACTGACTCGATAATTGGATAGGATCTCAAGATATTATTATGGAGTATGATCCCTTAATCCCGATATAATAATGGGCATATATTATTAATTAATGTCTCTTTGATTTACCAATGGGCGAGATCTATTCCGTTAGATCGATAGGTCAGGTAAGTTAGGAGATAATATTAATAATGTAATGACCCGAAAATTTTCCTAATATTTCTTTAAAATATTGAGCATGTCTAGATAATTTTCCGAGGGACCTAGGAACATTAACACGAATTTTAATCTAGAAATCCATGCTTTTTCCATTTAAATTGGGGAAATAGGCACTTATGGGCCTTATATGGGCTTTCTAGTACCATGATTATTGGTGAATCTTAGGTAAACATTTATAGAAATATAAAGGGATTTTAATGAGAAATATTAACATAATTATGGGGGAATTTTTAAGGGATTTTTGAAATAATAGAAAAATAAAATGGAAAATTAGTGCATGCACCAAGGATTAAACCTTGGACCTCTTGTACAACCATGCATGCTCTAACCAATTCACCTAGCAAGGGAGTGCTATGAGGAAATGAAGTGGATTATGATTAAGGCTTAGGAAAAATGAAGAGTCACTAACCATGACTCTTCACTTATCCTCCTTAATGTGTTATAAAGAGGGGGAATGAGAGTTTCTTTCTTCTTTCCATCAAGTCCACATTTCTTCTTCCTCCTCCCTCATTCTAGCCGAAACCCCCAAGAGGGATTCTCCCTTGGAAAAAGGTCACCTAAGGCTCCATCTCCAAGATCCAAGGCTTTTACAAGGGTACAAAGGCTTGGGGTGGTCAAGAGGCAACAAGATCTTCATCCTTCTCCCAAATCTAAGGTTCATAATCAATACGAACCAAGATAAGACTCCCTCACCTGTGGTATAATAGCTCTCTTGAAGTTTACCATGATATGAAAGTCTTGTTTGAATTTTATGTTGAAAAAAAAAGGAAAAGAGCCAGAACCCTAACCTAGGTTTCGGCCACTAGGGTTTTTGGGCTCCAAGTTGATGTTAAAAATCTTACTCATGCTTTCTAATGTTTTTCCATGATGAATAAAGTTAAAATAAGATTTGGAGAAATTTTGGGGTACCCTAGTATCCCCTAGGGTTTCGGCCAACCCCATGAACCCATGAGTAGGGTTGGATCTAAACCTTCAAGTATATATTTTGTGTATTATCATGATATAAGGGAGATTGATGGTGACTTATGTGAATTTTCACAAGGCTTAGTGACCCTATAACTTTCGGCCAAGTAGGGGTCTAGGGCAAAGAGTTGGAGCTTACCTTAACTAAGGGTCCTAATGGTTCCTATGGTATGGTATGGAAGACGTTAGATGGTTAATTGGAAATTCTATGAATTTATGCATGCACCCATGGATCCTTATATGTTTTGGCCAATCCTAGAAAATAGGGCTTGGGGTTAGGGTGAACCCTAATCATGAGCCTAAATGGCTTCTTACGCCCTATAGGTAATGTATAGTTGTCACTTTTCCTTATGCTACCTTACATGTAATTGAATGATGGAACTCCTCCCTTATAGGTTTCGGCCAAACAAGGTAACTAGGGTTTGAGTGGAGTTAGGGTTTGAAGAATGATGGTTTATGGGTTATTATAAAGTATATATATAGGTTCAAGCATGTGGTAGAAATTAAGTTACCTATAACTCTAACCTTAAGCACCATGTTTCATGTTTGTATGTTTGGATGCCATGCACTTGGATAATTGGTATCATGTTTATGGAAGTCCTAACTATACAAGCTTGAGATAGATACCATGCTTATGTATGAAATGCAATGCTTACCTTATGTATTATGACCATGCAAGCTCCATGGATTAGGAAAAATGGTTTATGTAAATATATCATGTGCAATGGATATAATGCAATGCTTACCTTAGATGCCATGATCATGCAAGCACTAGGAATAGGAATGATGTTTTATGTAAGCATGTCATGTTTTATGAATGAAGATGCATGCCATGTTTTATGAATGAAGATGCATGCCATGTTTATTGAATGAAGATGCATGCCATGTTTTATGAATGAAGATGCATGTCATGTTTATGAACGAAGATGCATGCTATGTTTATGAATAAAGATGCATGCCATGATGTATGAATGATGAAGCATGAGAAGTATTTTACTTTATGAATGGGCTTGTACCGGACTGAAGTATGGGTCCAAGGGATTGGCACCTTAAGAACTCCCCGGTTCTGGACTACCGACTATGTTGTCCACGGTTCTGGCACTACCGAAGCTGTGCAACAGGGATGGGCACCTTAAGAACGCCTCGGTTCTGGGACTACCGACTATGCTGTCGTTACCCTAGTAGGTCGGGGCTCGCTACCTCGTATTTACTTAGGGATGTGCGCTTATGATGTATGTATGTGGTACAAGCCGGGGACCCCCAATGATGTTATGATTATGTTTAAGTATTTAAAAGTATGATTTTAAAAGTTAAGCATCCTTATGTATATGCATTAGACTCATGCATTCATTCATGTTATGCATTCTGCCATGATAGTAATGTCTTATGCTTATGTTTCATGTCAAGAAAATATGCATGATAGTAAATGATTTATGCTTAAGTTTATGTTTATGCCATGTATCATGCCATGCTAGGAATGTTTATTTATGTTTAAGTTTATGCCATGTATCATGCCATGCTAAGAATGTTTATTATGTTTATGTTTATGCCATGTATCATGTCATGCTAGGAATGTTTATTTATGTTTAGATTTATGCCATGTATCATGCCATGCTAAGAATGTTTATTATGGTTATGTTCATGCCATGTCGAATATATGCTAAGTGATCCTAGATGCTTATGTTCTAAGTAGAGCACCAAGTATGTTGATGTTTCATGTGCTCATTATTAAGTGATGAATGGTTTTAGTGAGTAGGAAAGAGTCTTACTAAGCCTGTGTGCTTATAGTCTTATTTCCTTATACCGCAGATCACACAAGGGGACAGTAAGGAAGCAGCAGGAGGGCAAGAATGCATGTGTGTGGTAGTGACTTGGCCAAGAAGATAATATGTTTACTCGTCTTATGCTAGAACTTTACCTTTGCTACTTATGTGCTTGAATGATGACTTATGTGACTCTATGACATGATGCTAAGTATGACATGATATGATGCTAAGTATGAAGTTAATATGCCAAGTTCCCATGTCGTCATGTTAGGAATGGTAGTAGGTACAGGTAGGTGTAAGTTTAAAGTTTTTCCGCTGCATTATGATGTCCACCTGCCCTACCCATGTTAACGTAACGCCGCTTTATGGAAAGAAAAAAAAAGCGGGCGTTACAGGTTGGTATCAGAGCAATAACCATCTCACTACACATACATCATTCCCTCTTCCTGCAGCTTCCAAGTAAGTACCTCTTTGCATATCTTATAGTAGTAAGCACTTTTAGGATGCTTTATGATTTTAGGATATGCAAGTTTGAATGATGTTTATGATGAGAAGTACTTAGGATATGTAACGATGAACGATATTTTATCTTCTTTTATGAATTAAATATTTAGAATAATATAGGGGTAGAAAAAAACTGATATTGGCCATACTTGTCTTTGGTGAAGAAAAACATGGCTAGAAGACAGAGTAACCGACTTAACGAGGCAACCCCATCGCCTGACCTGGTGCAATTAGTAACCCAGCTCCAGCGTCAAGTCACGGAGCAGCAACAAACCATTAATACCTTGATGAACCAGCAAGAAAATTCAACTACTCCACCAGTGAACCAGACTGCTATACCTGTTGCACCCACAGTTACGCAGAACCCTCCGACAGCCCCGACCACTGCAGCACGTCAAGAGGCTTATCTGATTCAGTGGTTGAGGCTGAAACCGGAAAATTTCTCGGGTGTTGGTGAACCGTGGGACGCCCAAGCATGGTTCAAGACAGTGGAAAGTACCATGGAGCTGCTAGACTGGCCAGAGCATGAAAAGATCAAGTGTGCGTCTTTCTGCCTTTCTGGAGGCGCCAGAATGTGGTGGGAGTGGGTCAAGGCCAAAAGACAAGTGGGCCAGATGACTTGGTCGGACTTCGAGTCGGAGTTCTTCGTGGAATTCTTCAACATGCGTGTCACCAACAGACATTACGACGAGTTCACGGAATTTCGAC
Organism: Boesenbergia rotunda; assembly: GCA_024364735.1. Taxonomy (NCBI): domain Eukaryota; kingdom Viridiplantae; phylum Streptophyta; class Magnoliopsida; order Zingiberales; family Zingiberaceae; genus Boesenbergia; species Boesenbergia rotunda. The sequence continues at coordinate 617,611 of JAGFNQ010001162.1, read as the reverse complement.
AGGGTGACCTCTCGGTCAATGAAGCCATGAAGAAATTCAATCGACTAGCTCGCCTATGCCCCGAGCTAGTCCACACCGAGAAAGAAAGGGTCCGACTTATGCTGAAAATGTTGCAGCCCGAAATAGCTCTGAACGTGGCTAGCGGAGTTAACCGACCGCAGACCGCCGAGGAGTTGATTGGTAGCGCTCTACTCACTGAGCACTATCTAAACAATATCAATCAACAAAGGAAGGCGCTAAATGAAAGTAAGGATCAAGTTCACTCCGGGATTCTCGATTCTTCCTTTCATTATCTTTGACGTTTTCCTTTCATCACCGCTTAGGAGGGCAAAAACCCCAGGGCGTCAATAACAACTGGAAGGGAGATCAGAGTGGTAAACGGAAGTCATGGAACAACCCTCAAGGAGGCCCAGCAAATAAACCGGCCAAGCCTATCCTGTGAGCAACATGCAGAAAACGGCACCCCGGGGAATGCCGAAGAGGTACGAATCGGTGCTTCACCTGTGGGGTGGAAGGGCATATGCCGGCTTACTGGCCTACCAGGAGCCAGACACCTTCCCTACAACTCGTCCAGTACTAAGGTGCCCCCGCGAAACTACACTATATGCAAGTTGAACCAGAAGGTACCCCGATGCTGGAGGCCCAACCGACTATGATGAATGCTAGGGTTTTCTCGGTTACCAAGGAAGACGCTGCGGAAGCTTCTACGGTTGTCACAGGTCAGATACTTATTTTTAGTCAGTATGCTACTGCATTATTTGATACTGGGGCAACACACTCGTTCATTTCTGTGCCATATACCAAGAAGATAGATAGGCGTCCGCAAGTGTTAGACTACAGGTTCTTAACGACCCTACCTTCGGGAGAAATAATGACATCCACTCAGGTGCTGCGTGCGGTGCCGGTCGGAATTACAGGAAGAGAACTTTACTGCGATCTGATAGTACTCGACATGCAAGATTATGATGTTATAATGGGAATGGATTTCCTGGGTAAATACGGTGCCTCTATTGAGTGCCGTAAGCGAAAGGTGGTCTTTCGACCTGAGGCAGGTTTTATGTTCGAATTCATCGGAGAGCCAAGGAAAAGAACCGGGAAATATTTATCAACTCTCCAAGCCCAGAAGATGTTAGACAAAGGATGTACCGGATTTCTAGCATATGTGGTTGATGCCAGTCAAGTGAAGAACCAGAAGCTGGAGGATGTCCGTGTGGTATGCGATTACCCAGAGGTTTTCCCAGATGAATTACCGGGATTAGCTCCTGATAGAGAGGTGGAATTTGAGATCGAATTGGTTCCTAATACCAACCCGATCTCCAAGGCACCTTACCGTATAGCACCGGTTGAATTAAAGGAGCTTCAGGAACAGCTACAGGAGTTGCTGGATAAGGGATTTATTCGCCCTAGTCATTACCCATGGGGAGCTCCGGTACTGTTTGTGAAGAAGAAGGACGGATCTATGCGACTGTGCATAGATTACCGAGCGCTGAACAACGTAACGATCAAGAACAGGTATCCCCTTCCGAGGATAGATGACCTGTTTGACCAATTAAAGGGAGCCACTATTTTCTCAAAAATTGATTTGAGGTCTGGTTATCATCATGTTAGAGTAAAACAGGAGGATATACCAAAGACGGCTTTCCGAACAAGGTACGGGCACTTTGAGTTTGTAGTCATGCCCTTCGGCATGACGAATGCCCCCACTATGTTTATGGACCTTATGAACCGGGTATTCTCGTCGTTCCTCGACAAATTTGTGATCGTCTTCATCGACGATATCCTTATTTATTCGAGGACCCAAGAAGAGCACGCTGAGCACCTGAAGATAGTATTAGAGATTCTTCGGGAAAAGCAACTGTACGCAAAATTTTTTAAATGTGAGTTCTGGCTCGACCAAGTGGGCTTTTTGGGCCATATTACTTCCAAAGACGGGGTTATGGTAGACCCAATCAAGATTGAAGCTGTGAATAACTGGAGCCGGCCGAAGAACGCCAACGAAATCAGAAGTTTTCTTGGGCTGGCAGGCTATTATAGAAAATTTGTGGAGGACTTCTCGAGGATTGCAGCCCCTTTAACGGCTCTCACCCGGAAGGATAAGAAGTATGAATGGAAGGAAAACTGTGAAAGGAGTTTCTTGGAACTAAAAAGGAGACTTACAAGCGCGCCAATCCTTACCCTTCCAGAATGTAATCAGAGCTTCGACATGTATAGCGATGCCTCCAAACTCGGGCTTGGAGCTGTACTTATGCAGAATGGAAAGGTTATTGCCTACGCCTCTAGAAAACTCAAGGAATATGAACAGAATTACCCCACTCATGATCTGGAACTGGCCGCGGTGGTCTTCGCTCTTAAAATATGGAGGCATTATCTATATGGAGCGCAATGTAAGATCTATACGGACCACCAGAGTCTGCGATATTTCTTCACTCAGAAAGACCTGAATATGAGACAACGTCGATGGCTTGAGTTGGTGAAGGACTATGATTGCGAGATCTTCTACCATCCAGGGAAGGCAAACAAAGTGGCCGATGCACTCAGCCGGAAGTCAAGTGCCACCTTTATGTCCATAGCCGTATTACCCCGACCACTCGAAGAAGAAATTATGAATTTTGGGGTCAAAGTCATCTCTGGACGACTTTCCACCATGACCATATCACCCACGCTATTTGAGGACATATTGGACAAATAAAATGGTGATCTGAGTCTTCAGAAAATAAAACAGGAGATCCTAGAAGGGAAGGGCGATGGTTTTCATATCGCCAAAGGGGGAGTACTCTACCTTAGGGATCGTCTATGTATTCCTAATAATCCAGAGCTTCGAAGGGAAATACTGGCAGAAGCTCACGGAACCCCTTATTCGATGCATCCAGGATCCACCAAGATGTATCAAGATCTGAAGGAGAAGTTTTGGTGGTCCGGTATGAAGAGGGATGTGGCCCAGCATGTTAGTACTTGCATGACTTGTCAGCAAGTAAAAGCAGAGCACCAGCGACCCGGAGGAGTTCTGCAGCCACTCGCAATTCCGGAGTGGAAATGGGAAGACATCTCTATGGATTTTATTTCAGGGCTTCCCAGGACTACGAATGGATATGATGCGATTTGGGTAATTATGGACAGGCTGACGAAGTCTGCTCACTTCCTGGCAATCAAGATGACTGATTTAATGGAGCAACTGACTCAATTATATGTTAAGGAGGTAATCAGACTTCATGAAGTTCCCAAGAACATCATCTCAGATAGGGATGGTCGCTTTACTTCGCATTTCTAGGAGTGTGTTCAGAAGTCTCTGGGCACTAATGTAACGCCCGCTTTTTTTTTCTTTTCATAAAGCGGCGTTACGTTAACATACTTAGGGCATGTAGACATCCTAATGCAGCGGAAACCTTTAAACTTACACCTACATGCACTTACTACCATTCCTAGCATTATAACATGGGAACTTGGCATATTAACGTTATACTTAGCATCATATCATATCATACTTAGCATCATGTCATACTTAGCATCATATCATGTCATACTTTAGCATCATGTCATAGAGTCACATTCAAGTACTTAATAGTAAAGGTAGAGTTCTATCATAAGACGAGCAACCATATTGCTCCTTGGCCAAGTCACTATCACACACATTCTTTGATGCCCTCCTGCTGCTTCCCTACTGTCCCCTTGCGTGATCTGCGGTATAAGGAAATAAGACTATAAGCACACAGGCTTAGTAAGACTCTTTCCTACTCACTAAAACCATTCATCATTTAATCTTGAGCACATAAGACATTAACATACTTAGTGCCTTACTTAGAACATAAACTTTTCCATCACTTAGCATACATTCATCATGGCATGAACATAACTCGAACACATTCGTAGCATGGCATAACATAACCATAAAAACATTCATGGCATGACATAATACTTGACATAGACATCAACATCGTAAACATTCATAGCATGGCATAATACATGGCATAGACATAATCATAATCAACATAACCTCATAAACATTCTTAGCATGGACCTAAATAAAATCATGGCATTCTAACTTAGCATAAACATAAATAGATCATGGCATCCTAAACTAGCATGAACATAAATAAAATCATGACATTCTAACTTAGCATAAACATAAATAAATCATGGCATCCTAAACTAGCATGAACATAAATAAAATCATGGCATCCTAAATTAGCATAAACATAATTAAATCATGTCATCCTAAACTAGCATAAAATCATGGCATCATAAACTAGCATAAAATCATGGCATCATATATTAGCATAATCATACATAAAATCATTTGCATAAACATACCTTGCATAAACTTACTTTGCATAGTATTCTTATCATAAATATAATGCATAATATGGATGGATGCATGTGGCAATTGCATATATATATATATATAAGGATGCTTAATCTTTAAAACATGCTTTTAAATACTTGAACATAATCATAACATTCATTGGGCCCTGGCTTGTACCACATTCATTCATCATATGCGCGCATCCCTAAGTAAATACGAGGTAGCTAATCTTGACCTACTAAGGTAAGGACAACTTCATCAGTAGTCCCGAACCGTAAGGACAGCATCATCGGTAGTCCCGAACCGTGGACAGCTTCATCGGTAGTCCAGAACCGTGGACCTTACTTAGGTCCGGTACAAGCCCATAAAATAAAATAAAATGCTTTTACATGCTTTCTCATTCATCATCATTCATAGCATATTCATTCATTCATCATACTTAACATCATCATTATGCCTTAAAGGCATCATCATTCATAGCATATTCATTCATTCATCATACTTGACTTCCTTCATCATTTTCATTCTTAGACATGGAATATGTGCACATTAATCATGAAGCATGGCATACATACAACTTATTCATAAACATGACATACCTACATATCATTCATAAGACATGGCATACATACATAGCATTCATAAAACATGGCATACATACATATCAATCATGGATATCATTCATGGCATAATATGGCACATGTCTTAAACATTTATGACCTAATCATATCATTCATGGCATATAAACTAATGATTTGGGTAACCTATACATAATCATCTTGGTAGGTTTAACCCAACCCCTAGCCCTAGGTTATGTCCTTGGCCGAAAGTCCCTAAGGAACCCTAGATCCATAAACCTTCACATAACTTCCAAACAACATCTCATACACATATACTAGGCCATAGGACCCCCTTTGAGTCCATACTTAAGGCCAACCCTAATCCTTTAGTCCTAATCTCACTCTTGGCCGAAACTTCAAGGCCATGGGGGGTATGAAAAAATTCCCTTAAATCCCCAAATCAATTGCTTAAACACCAACCATACCTTACCATAGGGCCATTGGGACCCTTACATGAAATAAGTTCTAACTTTCCACCCTATTAGGGTACTTGGCTGAAACCTATAGGGTCTCTAGGCCATGTGAAACATTCACATAACACCCTCCATCTCCCTTATATCACGTTAAAACATAAAACATACACTTGAAGTTTGAGACCCAACCCTACACAAGGGTTCTTGATGTTGGCCGGAACCCTAGGGTATCCTAGGGTACCCCAAAAATTCCCAAAAATTATTTTAATCTCTAAACATATAAGAGAGCATTAAAAACATTATCATATTTTTGACATAATTATAGACCTTTAAATCATGGTGGCCGAAACCCTCAAGCTTAGGGTTCTTGGTTTTGTTTCTTTCATGTTGTCCGAAACCCTAGGGTGTCCTAGGGTACTCCAAAAATTCCCAAAAATTATACTTAACCTCTAAACATCATGTGAGAACATTAAAAAACATTATAAGGATTTTTAGCATCATTATGGACCCTAAAACATTGTGGCCGAAACCCATAGGGTCTCTAGGTGTTGATTTTTTTCCTTTCATGTTGGCCGAAACCCTAGGGTGTCCTAGGGTACTCCAAAAATTCCCAAAAATTATACTTAACCTCTACACATCATAAGGGAACATGAAATAACATTATAAAGATTTTTAGCATAATTATAGACCTTTAAATCATGGTGGCCGAAACCCTTAAACTTAAGGTTCTTGGTTTTCCTTCCTTTCAACATCAAATCCAAAAACTACCCAATATATCATGCTAAAAATCATGGAAATCATAAGGAACTATTATACCACAGGTGAGGGAGTCTTACCTTGGGGTTTCTTGATTTTTCACCTTGATTATAGAGAATCAAAAGAACTCCTTAGACCTTAAGTCGAACTCCTTAGACCTTAAGTCACCTCTAGCCCTTGTAACCTTGGGAACCCTTTAGATCTTGGAGATGAGACCCTCTTGTGAAGCTTTTCCAAGGGAAATCTCCTCTTGAGATTTTCGGCTAGAATGAGGGAGGAAGAAAGAAACTCCCAAACCCCCTCTTTATAGCACATTAAGGAGGGTAAGTGAAGAGTCATGGTGTCTCTTCCTCTTCCCCTAAGCCTTAACCAAACTCCATTTCATTTCCTCATAGAAATCCCTTGCTAGGTGAGTTGGTTAGAGCATGCATGGTTATAGAAGAGGTCCAAGGTTCAAATCCTTGGTGCATGCATTAATTTTCCATTTTATTTTTATTTTATTTTTCCTAATATTCGAAAATCCCCTAAAAATTCCCCCATAATTATGTTAATATTTCTCATTAAAACCCCTTTATATTTCTATAAATTTTTACCTAAAATTCATCAATAATCATGGTACTAGAAAGCCCATATAAGGCCCATTAGTGCCTAACTTCTCAATTTAAATAGGAAACCATGCTAAAACTCACCCATAATCATACTAATATTTCTAATTAAAATCTATTTATATTTATATTAAATTCTACCTAAAATCCACTAATAATCATGGTACTAGAAAAGCCCATATAAGGCCCATTAGTACTTAGTTTCTCAATTTAAATGAGAAAAATCATACATTTCTAGGCTAAGGTTCGTACCAATATTTCTAGGTCCCTCGGAAAATTATCTAGACATGCTTAATATTTTAAGAAAATATTAAGAGAATTTTCCGGGTCGTTACAACTAAATTGCGATTTAGCACCGCCTTTCACCCTCAGACTGATGGGCAAACTGAACGGGTGAATCAAGTACTAGAAGACATGTTGCGAGCTTGTGCCTTGGATTTTAAAGGGAGCTGGTGCCGATATCTATGCTTAGCGGAATTTGCTTACAACAATAGCTACCAAGCTACTATTGGAATGGCACCATATGAAACCTTGTATGGGAGGAGATGTAGGTCTCCGATCTATTGGTACGAGGGTGGAGAAAAGAAGGAAATGGGGCTCACAACGGATGTCATTGACAGCACCACCCGAGCTATACAGAATATTCGACAACGGATAGAGGCTACTCAGAGCCGGCAGAAGAGTTATGCCGATGTCCGGCGTAGACCACTGGAATTTAATGTTGGAGATTTTGTGTTCCTCAAAGTGGCTCCTATGAAAGGGGTGACAAGATTTGGGAGGAAAGGAAAACTAAGTCCGCGTTATGTGGGGCCGTACCTGATTCTGAGAAGAGTTGGTAAGGTGGCATATGAGCTGGAGCTGCCTCCAGAGATGTCGGCCATTCATAATGTGTTTCATGTGTCAACGCTTAAAAAGTGTATCCCAAATATGGACCGAGTGATCGAGCCACAGACAGTACAAGTGCAGGAGGACATAAGCTATGAAAGCAGACCTATCCAGATCTTGGATCGGGAAGTCAAGAAGCTAAGGAGTAAGGAAGTACCCTTAGTCAAGGTTCTATGGCAAAGTCAACGGTTCGAAGAAGCTACCTGGGAACGCGAGGACGAGATGAGGCGCAAGTACTCAGAGCTATTCTAAGTTCGAGGACGAACTTTCACGAGGTATGGGGGATTGTAACGACCCAAAAAATTTTCCTAATATTTCTTTAAAATATTGAGCATGTCTAGATAATTTTCCGAGGGACCTAAGAACATTAACACAAATTTTAATCTAGAAATCCATGCTTTTTCCATTTAAATTGGGGAAATAGGCACTAATGGGCCTTATATGGGCTTTCTAGTACCATGATTATTAGTAGATCTTAGGTAAAAATTTTAGAAATATAAAGGATTTTAATGAGAAATATTAACATAATTATGGGGGAATTTTTAAGGGATTTTCGAAATAATAGAAAAATAAAATAAAAATAAAATAAAAAATTAGTACATGCACCAAGGATTGAACCTTGGACCTCTTGTACAACCATGCATGCTCTAACCAATTCACCTAGCAAGGGAGTGCTATGAGGAATGAAGTGGATTATGGTTAAGGCTTAGGAAAAATGAAGAGTCACCAACCATGACTCTTCACTTACCCTCCTTAATGTGTTATAAAGAGGGGGAATGGGAGTTTCTTTCTTCTTTCCATCAAGTCCACATTTCTTCTTCCTCCTCCCTCATTCTAGCCGAAACCCCCAAGAGGAATTCTCCCTTGGAAAATGTTCACCTAAGGCTCCATCTCCAAGATCCAAGGCTTTTACAAGGGTACAAAGGCTAGGGGTGGTCAAGAGGCAACAAGATCTTCATCCTTCTCCCAAATCTAAGGTTCATAATCAAGACCAACCAAGGTAAGACTCCCTCACCTGTGGTATAATAGCTCTCTTGAAGTTTACCATGATATGAAAGTCTTGTTTGAATTTTATGTTGAAAAAAAAAGGAAGAGCCATGAACCCTAACCTAGGTTTCGGCCACTAGGGTTTTTGGGCTCCAAGTTGATGTTCAAAATCTTACTCATGCTTTCTAATATTTTTCCATGATGAATATAAGTTAAAATAAGATTTGGAGAAATTTTGGGGTACCCTAGTATCCCCTAGGGTTTCGGCCAACCCCATGAACCCATGAGTAGGGTTGGATCTAAACCTTCAAGTATATATTTTGTGTATTATCATGATATAAGGGAGATTGATGGTGACTTATGTGAATTTTCATGAGGCTTTGTGACCCTATAACTTTCGGCCAAGTAGGGGTCTAGGGCAAAGAGTTGGAGCTTACCTTAACTAAGGGTCCTAATGGTTCCTATGGTATGGTATGGAAGGCGTTAGTTGGTTAATTGGAAATTCTGTGAATTTATGCATGCACCCATGGATCCTTATATGTTTCGTCCAACACTAGAAAACAGGGCTTGGGGCTAGGGTGAACCCTAATCATGAACCTAAATGGCTTCTTATGGCCCTATAGGTAATGTATGGTTGTCACTTTTCTTTATGCTACCTTACATGTAATTGAATGATGGAACTCCTCCCTTATAGGATTCGGCCAAACAAGGTAACTAGGGTTTGAGTGGAGTTAGGGTTTGAAGAATGATGGTTTATGGGTTATTATGAAGTATATATATAGGTTCAAGCATGCGGTAGAAATTAAGTTACCTATAACCCTAACCTTAAGCACCATGTTTCATGTTTGTATGTTTGGATGCATGCACTTGGATAATAGGTAACATGTTTATGGAAGTCCTAACTATGCAAGCTTGAGATAGATAGCATGCTTATGTATGAAATGCAATGCTTACCTTATGTATTATGACCATGCAAGCTCCATGGATTAGGAAAAATGGTTTATGTAAATATATCATGTGCAATGGATATAATGCAATGCTTACCTTAGATGCCATGATCATGCAAGCACTAGGAATAGAAATGATGTTTTATGTAAGCATGCCATGTTTATGAATGAAGAAGCATGCCATGTTTTATGAATGAAGATGCATGCCATGTTTATGAACGAAGATGCATGCTATGTTTATGAATAAGGATGCATGCCATGATGTATGAATGATGAAACATGCCATGTTTTATGAATGAAGATGCATGCCATGTTTTATGAATGAAGATGCATGTCATGTTTATGAATGAAGATGCATGCCATGTTTATGAACGAAGATGCATGCATGTTTATGAACGAAGATGCATGCCATGTTTATGAATAAAGATGCATGCCATGATGTATGAATGATGAAGCATATGAAGTATTTTACTTTATGAATGGGCGTGTACCGGACCGAAGTATGGGTCCAAGGATGGGCACCTTAAGAACGCCCCGGTTCTGGAGTACCGACTATGCTATCCACGGTTCTGGCACTACCGAAGCTGTGCAACAGGGATGGGCACCTTAAGAACGCCTCGGTTCTGGGACTACCGACTATGCTGTCGTTACCCTAGTAGGTCGGGGCTCGCTACCTCGTATTTACTTAGGGATGCGCGCTTATGATGTATGTATGTGGTACAAGCCGGGGACCCCCAATGATGTTATGATTATGTTTAAGTATTTAAAAGTATGATTTTAAAAGTTAAGCATCCTTATGTATATGCATTAGACTCATGCATTCATTCTGTTATGCATTCTGCCATGATAGTAATGTCTTATGCTTATGTTTCATGTCAAGAAAATATGCATGATAGTAAACGATTTATGCTTATGTTTATGTTTATGCCATGTGTCATGCCATGCTAGGAATGTTTATTTATGTATAAGTTTATGTCATGTATCATGCCATGCTAAGAATGTTTATTATGTTTATGTTTATGCCATTTATCATGTCATGCTAGGAATGTTTATTTATGTTTAGGTTTATGCCATGTATCATGTCATGCTAAGAATGTTTATTATGGTTATGTTCATGCCATGTCGAATATATGCTAAGTGATCCTAGATGCTTATGTTCTAAGTAGAGCACCAAGTATGTTGATGTTTCATGTGCTCATTATTAAGTGATGAATAGTTTTAGTGAGTAGGAAAGAGTCTTACTAAGCCTGTGTGCTTATAATCTTATTTCCTTATACCGCAGATCATACAAGGGGACAGTAAGGAAGCAGCAGGAGGGCAAGAATGCATGTGTGTGGTAGTGACTTGGCCAAGAAGACAATATGTTTACTCGTCTTATGCTAGAACTTTACCTTTGCTACTTATGTGCTTGAATGATGACTTATATGACTCTATGACATGATGCTAAGTATGACATGATATGATGCTAAGTATGAAGTTAATATGCCAAGTTCCCATGTCGTCATGTTAGGAATGGTAGTAGGTACAGGTAGGTGTAAGTATAAAGTTTTTCCGCTGCATTATGATGTCCACCTGCCCTACCCATGTTAACGTAACACCGCTTTATGGAAAGAAAAAAAAAGCGGGTGTTACAAATAATATGATGTGCTGTTGATTATTGATGGAATCCCTGTCCTGGTGAGTTAGGTTGATGATGCCCCCTTGATGAGCTCGAAAGGTTCATCATGCTAAACTCTGCAGGTAGATTTGATCCGGCATGATGATAAGGTCAAGTGGTACTAGTCAAGGACTCAGAGGTTAATTAATTTGAATTGTCAGTAATTTAAATTAATTAACGGGTATTCGAGATCATAAACACGGGGGGATGGTCAACTCGTAATAAGTGGAGCCCATATGTAAATATGGGGGTTGGTGAGGTAATTCAATGGGGGTCCTTTAGTGGAATGGATCCAACTCCTCCTCATGGTCCCTATCGTAGCCCTATATATACCACAATGTGGCATGAAACCAAGGTGATTTTTCATTTGGAAAAATTAATCCAATGATACACAAGAAAATCCTAATCTATTCTCTCCTCTCTCCCCCTCTCTCTCTCTTTCTCTCATCGCAGCGTCGAGCACTGCATGCAGAGAGTTCATTGCAATTTGGCAATTGCAATTGTAATCGCAATTTGGTAATTACAATTTTAATTGCAATTTTTTGCAATCCATCACGCAGGCAGCCGAATTCTCCCATTGGAGAATTAAAGAACTCAGCCGGATTCTCCAAGCCGAATTCTCCCATTGAAGAATTAAAAGCATGTAGCTGAAATTCTCCAATAGGAGAATTTAATCTTCATCAACTCACGGTGAAGATGCATGCAGTCACTTCGCCAGCTTCTACGCGTGGAGAAAGGCACCGACTGGCACCGGTTTTCTTCTGAGCGTGGAGAAGGACTCCGGCTGGTGTTGGCTTCTTCTACGCGTGGAGAAAGGCGCCGGTGGCACCGGTTTTCTTCTGAGCGTGGAGAAGGACACCGGCTGGTGTCGGCTTCTTCTACGCGTGGAGAAAGGCGCTGGTGGCGCCAGTTTTTTCTGAGCGAGGAGAAGGGCATCGGCCGACTGGTGTCGGCTTCTTCTGTGCGTGGAGAATGGCGCCGGTTTCTTCTGAGCGAGGAGAAGGGCACCGGCTGGTGCCGACTTCTTCTGTGGCTGGAGAAGGGCGCTAGTGGTACTGTCTTCTTCTGTGCGTGGAGAAGGGCACCAACATTTTCCGTGTGTGGAGGAGGGATCTAGGGCACCGGATGCGGACTGTGGAGGAGTTGCTCTTCAAGGAGCAAAGTCGCTTTGAACTATGTCTTGAAGTAACTCACAGTTCGGCCGTCGGTAATGGAGGAAAAGAGTATTAGGGTTTGTGTTGGGATTATCTCCTTGGAGTGGCCGGCGACATCCCTTTGGTTAGGGATTGGTTGGTGCAAGGAGAAGGGATCAACTTGGTGACCACGGGTCTTTGTAGATCGTCGCCCACACGACGTCCAAGAGGGGAGGGTCATACGGTAGAAGATCGTAAGGTAACAGAAGGTATATTCTTCCTTGGATCCTTATGTTTTATTTGTGCCTTATTCATATGCCTCATCATTTTATATGTGTTAGTTTATTAATTTGATTTTGTATCATAGTTATTAATTCACTAACTGGACCCCGACCATAAACACAAAAGCCGGCGATCAACTCGTCGCCTTTTCTACGGTCGAGCAAATCACAAGGTCAATTTTGGTAATTGGTCGAGTTGTGATTTGGATCGTTCGATACGACACGAGACAGTCGTAGGGAGACGGGTCTTCATTCGGATTAAATTTTAATCCATAGACATGGAGAGGTCTCTCGAATCGACCAGGTATTCTCTAAGGAAACCCGCCAAGCCATACCCAACACATAGTTAGTAGATATCAGTATAACCTAGGTCAAGGAAATTGGATTGCAGTAAAAGCATATATTAGTGCTTGAGAAGGACTAAATATTATAAGCTGGATTACCAGGCAGACCAATCTCCTATGGGTTATTCGGATACAGAATTCCAATCAGATAGAGGAAAATATTAGTATTCCTCGTGGTTTTGTGTTTACTTTAAGAGGTGGAACCATAGTTTGGAGGAGTGTCGCACAACGGCTGTGTGGTGAACTCCATCATGGAAGCTGATTAAGTGGCAGCCTTTGAGTCATCCAAAGAAAGCTACATGGTTCAGGAACCTCAAGATGGACTTAGATGTGATTCCTGGTTTGCCCAGAGTTATCACATTTTGTTGTGATAAAAATGGTGCAGTTGCAAACTTGAAGGAATCACGAGTTCATAAGGCGAGTAAACACATAGAGCGCAAGTACCACCCAGGAGAGGAAAAAGCTGTTGTTGCCAAGATTATGTCAGAGGACAACCTAGGAAGATCTTTTCACTAAGGCCTTGGTAGCGAGAGCTTTTAGGCATGTGGAGGATTAAGGGAGTCAGGTGTATGACATTTTGAAAACAGCAAAGTCTTTTAGTATAAGTGGGAGATTGATAGGATGTATACTAAAAGCCTGGCTTTTATAATAACATCTACATTTTGAAAGAGAATCATAGAATCACAGGTTACATGTTTATATTAGTATATGCATAAAATGTCTGATACTTTACATTGTAGATAACATAGTGTGTCGTGACGCACAGAAGATCATGTTATCAGTTCCTTACAAAGTATAAGTAGAGGCTCACAACCGAGATGAAGTTGGATAAACCATCGGGATGGTTGTAGTGTAATTAGGTGTGGTTTTTCTTAACCATAGAATTACACTAGTGCGCTTTGCGTGCATTGAGCAGGACAAAAATAGAGGTCTTCCAATTTTTACTGACTTTATAATTGTATTAGACCTCGGGTTTATTATGGAGTACAATCTCTAAATCTCGATATAATAACGGGAATGTGTATTTAATTATTGTTTCTTTGATTTACCAATGAGCGAGATTTATTCTGCTAAATCGATAGGCCCAGTAAGTTGGGAGATAATATTATTTACATGGTGTGTCATTGATTATTGATGGAATCCGTGTCCTGGTGAGTTGGAATGATGATGCCCTCTTGATGAGCTCATAAGGTTCATCATGTTAAATCTTGCAAGTGGACTATGGTCCAACATGATGAAAAGGTTGAGTGGTACTAGTCAAGGATCAAGAGGTTGATTAATTAAAATTATCAGTAATTTAAATTAATCGACGGGCATTCGATATCTTAAACACGGGGTGATGGATGTGCTCATAATAGGTGGAGCCCATATGAAAATATGGGGGTTAGTGAGGAAGTTTAATGGGGATCCTTTAGTGGAATGGATCTTCATTAATGGATCGGATTTGGATCCATTAGTGGGCCAAGACTCAACTCCTCCTCATGGCCTCTATCGTAGCCCTATATATACCCCATGGGAGTCATGAAACCAAGGCTAATTAATCCAATTAATCATCCAATTAACCTAATCCTCTCCTCTCCCCTCCATCTCTCTCCTAAGGTTTGAAGTTGCCGGTAGTTGTGAAGGAGGAGGAGGACTTCTTCTCCTCTCCTCTCAACTCTCATCTTCTCCTAGGGCTCGGGCAAGGAAGAAAGGAGGTCTTCATGTACATCTTCCTTGGCCGGAGTGAGCTCACGAGGGAGAACCAGCGGCAACTTCTCGCCTTGCTTGGCCGACGGCGAAAGGTGGAGAAGAAGGTATCTTCTTCTTCCAAGGAGGCTGCCGGTGGTTACAAGCAAGAAATAGGAGGGAGTATCTCCTTCCAAGGTGGTCAGTGGCAGCTGCAAAGGATCTTCCTTTGCTTGGTCGGCCTCGCAAGGGAAGAAGTAGAAGAATTCTTCCAAGGTGGCCGGCGGCGATCCATCCCTTCGGGTGGGCGGCGGCGCAAGGTGAAGAAAAGAGGAGGAAGCCTTCTTCTAAGGTTGCCGACGGAGTTTCATCTCCTTGGATGATCGTCGGCGCAAGGTGAAGAAGAGAAAGAGGAGCTCTTCAAAGGTGGTCGGCGATGATCATCTCGTGGTGGTTGGCCGGCGTTGAGCTTGGGAAGAGCTAGGGTTTCGTCTAGGGTGTATGTGAAGGAGAGGAGCACTTCTTCTCCACATTGTCTCCTTCCTTGAAGGGTAGTCGGCGGTAATAAAACCCTAACCCTAGGGTTTTTGGTTGGTGCAAAGAAAGGAAGAGAAAATAAAGATTAACTAGAAGCCTTGGTGACTCCGCGTCTTGGTAGCTCGTCGCCCACACGACGTCCAAGGAGGGAGGGTCATACGGTAGAAGACTGCGAAGTAAAATACGAGGTATATCTCTCTTTGGCTCCTTATTAGTTTCTATCATTTTATGTGTTATTTTGTTATTGCATGTGTGTTGTTGATTAGTTGTCATGGTTTAATTATTTGATAATTAATATTGATAATTAATTAAGTCATAGACCCCGAAGATAAAAACAAAAATCGGCGATCCGCTCGTCGTCTTTTCCGCGGTCAATCGGTTAGGCGAGTTATAAGGTTCGATCTTTGAGATTGGCTAAGTTGTAACTCGAATCGATTGATACGATGATGAGACAGTCGTTTGAGGGATAGGTCTCCATTCGGATTAAATTTTTTAATCCGTAGACATGGAGAGGTGTCTCAGGTTCGACCCCGTATTCGCTTAGGAAACCCGCCAAGCCATATCCATCTTTCTCTCTCCTCCTTAGAAGAGGGGCATTATGTCTTCGAAAGACTTACACCATGTGACATCAGCAGAAATCCTTTCTTCGAATTCTGCATGGCAAAACGATTAAGCACCTTGTCAATATATGTACTTTGATTTAAGCCAAGCAATCTTTTAGATCTATCTCTATAGATATTGATGCCTAGGATATAGACAGTTTCACCTAAGTCTTTCATTGAGAAACAATTCTCTAGCCACGTCTTCATAGACTATAGTGAAGGGATATCATTTCCAATGAGCAGTATGTCATCCACATACAAGATCAGGAAGATAACTGTGCTCCCACTAACCCTCTTGTAGACACATGATTCATCTTCATTCTTGATGAAACCAAACACTTTGATTGCATCATCGAATTGAAGATTCCTTCTTTGAGATACTTGCTTTAGCCCATAATGGACCTTTGCAACTTACATACCATTCCAACATGCTTTGGATCTACAAAACCCTCAGATTGTGTCATGTACATATCCTCGAGTAGATTCCCATTTAGGAATACATTTTTGACATCCATTTTCCAGATCTCGTAATCATGGTATGCTTCAATAGCAAGCATAATCCGGATAGACTTAAGCATCGCAACTGGTGAAAAGGTTTCATTATAGTCCATACCATGAATCTGCTTGAAACCTTTAGCAATCAATCACCCTTTATAGGTATGCATAAAATCATCCATGTCAGTCTTTCTTTTAAAGCCCCACTTACACCCAATAGGTTTAATTCTCTCAGGTGGATCAACTGTAATGCTTGAAAATTTTCCAAAATAAAAAGAAATTAAAAATTTCTTTTGTGGAGTAAAAATGGGTCGGAGTCGAGGCTTAAACCAAGGACCCTTAGTTTAGGGTTAGTTTATATTTCCATTAGGTGGTGGTAAAGTATCACATTAGGATATGGAAACAATTTAAGATTTTTGCAAGTAAGTATCTAAGCACCTCTTCATGGAAGTTGCTTCAACTTCCACTTAGTATATAAAGGAAAGAAATAAGAGGAAACAAAAGGTTTCCTCACTTCTTCTTCTTCCTCTTGAGTAAGAGAACCTTGGGTTTCTCTTGTCTTATTTGTGCCTAAGTATTGGCGGCTGTGCGAAGGACGTGGACGAGGGGTAGATCCCGAAGGAAGCTTCCACACTAGCCCTAACACTTAGTATAGTGAGTTAGTAAGTAACAAGGTAAGTAGATCACTCACCTGGAGTAAAATTAGTTCTCGAATGATTTTAATTGTTGTACAACTTGATTCTAAGCCTTTTTGTGTGTGTGATCTGAGTATAGCAAGACCAAGGTCTTGATTTGCCCAAAATGAGTTTTGGGATTAGGGCACGCAAGGTGCTCGATAAAAGTACAGAGTAAGACGGAGGTCTTACTAAGCCCTAGAACGAGTTTTGGGACTAAGGCACGCAAGGTGCATTGATGAGTACAAGACCGAGGTCTTGAGATGTCCCGAAATAAGTTTTGGGAACATTACTTTCTATGTGCAAGATATGTGTTAAGTATAAGCATTATAAGTACAAGCATTACAAGTTTTAAGTATATTACTTTTATTAAGTGGCATGTACCGGGCCGAGACCCACAGAGATCTAGGCGAGCCTAGTAGAGACGCTCTAGTAGGGTTCGGTGGGTAGCTACCCAGAAACCTATTAGGGATGCGTGCATTGGTACTATGCCGGTCCCAACAACATGATGTTTATCTATTTTAAAGTATAAAAGTATACAAGTTTTCACGTTTTCAAAAGCAAGCATTTGTTTCAAGCATATTAAGCAATTTTCAGTTCCAGCAAGGTTTTCAAATGCAAGCATTTGTTACAAGTGAATTCATGAGCATATTCATGTTAAGCATAACATTTCTAGTTCCATATGTTTTTAAAGCAAGCATTCTTTTAATCATGAACATGTTTAATATCGAGTGTATGTTTTGTGAGAGTAGGATCTACTTACTAAGTAATTTGCTTATAGTTTTCATCCTTTTACTGCAGATAAAGGTAAAGAAAGGATATAAGTCAAGGAGGCTAATGGAAGGATGATTGGTGTCAGTGGCAGCTGAGCCGTGGAGTGAGATCTTGGGATGAGACTTGCTAGTGCACTATGTTCATCATTATTGCTTAAGTTTCATGACAGTAGTGTTAATTCCTCAAAGATTATAATATTGAGTTGTTTTATGGCTTACTACTTTAGATGGTTTATGATCTAGTCCAAATATTTTGATTATGAGTTCTATAATCATAGTTAGTAGTAAAAATGTTATTTCTCCTTGACATGTTTCTTAGTTCTGGAAATAAGTTTCCAGAATTACCAGTTGACTGCACTTAGTGTTAGTCGACTGCCCTCAATGAATTCGAGGGAATAGATAGGGGAGTGAAAACCAGGTAGAGTTGACTGCACCAGTCGCTGGTAGTTCCACCAGTCGCTGGGTCCAGACCCAACTTTCTAACAGATAGATTGGGTGAGTGATTTGGCCTAGAAGTCGACTGGCACCAGTTGACTGCACCTATCATCAGTCGACTGGGAGCAATGTAAAAGAAAAGAGAACAAAGAAAAAAGAGAAGAAGAAATTGTGACGTCCCTCTAAGGTTAAATTTAAGAAGAGAGGGTCGTTACAGGTTTGGTATCAGAGCAAGTTTCCTCCCTTCCGCCACACTGACATCAAGCATCCATCCTACCGCCTACCAAGTAAGAAAGTGCATATGCTTAGTTTTATATACTTGTCTTTATTTGGCAATTAGTATCAGTATATGCTATTATGTACATGAAGATAGTGAAGCAATAATGCCTTGTTCTCATTATGATATAGAGTAAGAGAATGATAAGAGGACGTGCCAGGAAGGCCCAAAACGAGGAGCGAGCTCCTAGAGGGCAAGAGGCAACAGAGTCCGTCGAGGGAACAGTAGGCGTCGATTCGACCTAGGGCTCCATTTCGGAGTCCAAAGTCGGAACCAAGACAGCTAAGGCTGTATAAAATAATAATTAACTATTTTATTGTGTTTTGGACTAACCCTGGATACAGGACCGAAGGAACGTGTGTCTGCAACTCAGAGAGCCTCAAAGGAGTGAGGCAGCAGCTGAGTAAGACGCCCTGAGTGTCCAGGGCGCCCTCAAGGTAAACCAAAACCAAGCGAAGCAAAAAGGGCTTCAGCTGCTTACTGGGCGAGGCGCCCTCAGCAGCGAAGGCGCCCTCGTGAGCGAAGGCGCCCTCAGCAGCCAGGGCGCCTCCAGCCCAAGACTGCGAAGCTCCAGCCCTATCCAGCCGAGAAGACCGCGTCAACCAAGGCGCCCTCAGCTACCAGGGCACCCCAGAGGTCAAACTTAATCCCTGTTCGAGTGGGATAAAAGTTGACCGAGCGAAGTGTGGATCGGCTGACACGTGGCAGGGCGCCCCTGACGTCCATGGCGCCCTAGGTGCTATAAATAGCACCCCTCGACCCCAAGCTTCATATCATCTTGATTCCAAAGCTTCCACGCTCTTCTACGCTCGTGCCTTGCTCCAGAAACGCCTCACCTCGAGCCGACGACGTCCCGCTGCCCCGAAAAGAATCGACACACTCCGGACGTCGGTAACGAAGAGCTTAATATTTTATTATTATTTTATTACAGTCTCTTTGTAATTGAAATCATTGTAACCTATTTGCGCGAATATAGAATTGCCCAAAGTAAACGGTCAACGACCGTGGGCCTTGGAGTAGGAGTCGACACAGGCTCCGAACCAAGTAAAAATCACTGTGTCTTTGTGCTGTGTCTCGTATTTTTTATTTCCGCTGTGCACTTACTCTTAGTTTTCCGAAAAAGAGCGATTTCCGATATTCACCCCCCCTCTATCGGCTTTTCACGATCCAACAAGTGGTATCAGAGCGGGGAATTCAAACTTGGTGCAACCACCAGTTTGAAATATTTTTTTTGGATTTTTTTCTCTCGAATTTAATTAATTTTTTTTAATTATCTTTATCCCGCACTGCTAATCCAAGACCAAGTCTTGGGACACCTTTTTTTTGTAAAATTTCCTTTTACAGAACAAATGTCTATGCAAGAGGGATTCAGCACCGCTAGACCTCCACTCTTCAGTGGAGAAGACTTTTCCTACTAGAAAAGTCGCATGGAGGTCCACCTGAAAACTCAGGTGGACATGTGGATCATTATCCAGTCCGGTCTGGAGATCCCCCGAAATGCAGAAGGACTTCCACAAAGCTACTCGGAGTGGGACAACACTCTAAAGCGCAAGATAGAAGCCGACGCAAAAGCAACGCAAACCCTACAATGCGGGCTGACAAAGGAAGAGCTAAACCGAGTGGGCCCCTTCAACAATGCAAAAGAGCTATGGACAAAACTGATCGAGCTGTACGAAGGGACTTCGGACACCAGGATCAGCAAAAGGGATCTGCTACTAAATAAACTCTACACTATCAAGATGGCCGACAACGAAACAGCAGCCCAGCTCCACGCACGAATCTAGGAGGTAATGAACGGTCTTCACTCAATAGGTCACAAGGTTGAAAACCGTGACCTAATAAGGTATACTCTAAACGCCTTTCCTAGAAACACCTTGTGGGCATCTATGGTAGATGCATACAAGGTCTCTAGAGATCTTTCTAAAATAAAACTAGATGAATTATTTTCTGAACTAGAACTGCACGAACAGACTAACACCAATTCGGTCGAAAAAGGTATTGCTTTTCTTGCAGGCAAGACTGGAAGAACAACGAAGAAGAAGCCTGAACCTGAAACCGAGTCTGACACAGACTTAGAAGATGAAGAAGGAGATCAAACTAAACTGGTCCGGCTCGCTCGAAGCTACTACAAGGAGCTGAAGAACCGAACCAACAAACGAAAAACCGGCCGAAGAAAGGACGAACCAACTGAACCAGCAAACAAGCCCAATGTGACCTGCTACGAGTGCAAGAAAAAGGGCCACTACAAGTCAGAGTGCCCTAACCTAAAGGAGACGAAGAAGCCGAGAAAAAAGAAGGCACTACAAGCAACCTGGGACGAGTCTTCCTCAGAAGAAGAAGAAGAGGCACCCCAGTCCAACCTCCTAGCTCTGACCGCCTCAGATAAAGTCGAGACAGAGTCAGAATCAGAACAAGAGGACGGCAAGATGACCTTCACAGAGGACGGAGAAATTAAGGTAACTGGTTTTAATAGATTACAGTTAACTGAATTGATTTCTTTTCTTTCTCGTGATTTGGCAAAAGCCAAACTCCGGGTCGAATCCCTCCGACAGGAAGTAAAACACCTGAAAGAGGGAGCTGACTCTAAACCCTCAACCGAGAAGGTTCAGGAAGGAACTCCCACTCAAGTTGAAAAACTTGAAAAGGAAAACTTCTCCCTGAAAACTCAGGTTAAGGATTTAGAACAGCTTTAGAACGATTTACATCTGGTTCCAAGGGTCTTGACATGATCCTTGGAAAACAGAAATCAGTTCTAAATCGATCTGGACTTGGCTACCGAACCAAATCCCGACAAAGATCATATTTGACTGTACTGAATCAGTCCAGAGGAAAAATTCAGGCATGGGTACCTAAACTATGCCTGAACCAACCTACTGGATCAAATCAGTATTGGATCCCCAAGGACAAGATTCACATCTTGCCTAACCATCACCGTGGCTTTAGTCCAGGGGGAGCCAAACTGAAAACTATTTTTATTATTAGATAAACTTGTTATTCTTGATTTAAATTGCTTGATTGATTAGTTATTTTCTGCAATATACCATGCTTAGACTTAGGCTAGCTTAAGGACTGAACAAACTTAGCTGAAATTTGACAACATAGTATTGGGTGGAGGTGAGATGATAGTACGTTAGGGAAGCCAATTTGGCGGAACTAACCGAAGCTACCGATCCAAAATCCAAACTAGTTAGACCAGAAATTTTTCAAAAAATAAATTTGAAAATGAAATTTCATTAAAAGGCTTTGTCAAGGAAAGGGTGGATGATCCCATAAGGCTTCGGCCAAAGAAGGCCTAGTGCCTCGCCAAGACCTGGAAGCCAATTTTTGAAATTCAAATTCAAATTAATTTTTGTCAAATTCGAATCTAACACAAAATTTCAGCTAAGTATAGACTTAAACATCTTTTCAAAAATTTCAAAATTAATTAATTAAATTTTCAAAATTTAATTATCCTTCAAAATTAATCAAAATTTTCAAATTTTTCAAAACTATCAAAACCTGTCTCACAAAACCTATAAGGTTAACGTGATTGAAAACCCTAGATTTGGGTGAGACAGACTAGGCAGTGAAACTCAATTTAAGCTATTCCTGATTCTAATTGTATCCAAATCAAGAAAATTCTTTATGCGTAGGAACATAAAGATTTGGACCAATGGATGTTGGATAGCGGTTGCTCCAGACACATGACTGGAGATAAATTGAAGTCCACCAAGCTCAAACTCAAAAACCTAGGCTCAGTGGCATTTGGCAATAATGCCACACTCAAGGTAATTGGGTCAGGTAACATTGAGCTTAAATCTGATTTCATTATTAAGAAAGTTCTATTGGTTGAAAACTTTAATTTTAACTTGCTTAGCATAAGTCAGTTATGTGATACTGGTTATAGAGTTACTTTCAACAGTTCCAACTGCCTAATTAGAAATGAACAAGACTCAGAAATCATACTTAAGGGCACTAGGAAAAATAATGTATACACTATAAATCTTCCTATTATACCCAAATGTATGTTAACACAAGTAGAACAATCAAACCTCTGGCACAGGAGATTGGGACATACCAATTTGAGAACTATCTCAAAAATTACCCAACTTGGCTTAATCAAAGGTATCCCCAACATCAAAAATAATGAAAACCTAATATGTGAATCATGCAATCAAGGTAAGCAAACCAAATCCAATCACAAACTAATTCAGTCTGACTTAACTCAAACCACACTTGAGCTCCTGCACCTGGACCTATTTGATTCACATGGAGCCAAGTCACTATGCGGAAACCGATACTGCTTAGTAATAGTTGATGATTACTCTAGGTTTACCTGGGTTAGGTTCCTAAAAACCAAAGATGTAACCCTAAGCCTATTCAATGAATTCTGTAAACTAATTGAAAATCAAAACGACACTAAAATAAAAAGACTTAGGAGTGATCACGGGGGAGAATTTGAGAATCAACGATTCGAAGAATTCTGTAAAATAAATGGGTATTTACATGAATTTTCATGTCCTAGAACCCCCCAACAAAATGGGATAGTTGAGCGAAGGAATAGAACCTTACAAGAAGCTACTAGGGCTATGCTCAACGAATTTAATCTAGCAAACCAATTTTGGGCAGAAGCAATTAGTACAGCATGTTATATCCAAAATAGGGTATTAATTAACAAACGACACAACAAAACCCCCAATGAATTGTACTATCATAGACTACCAAATTTACATTACCTAAGGGTCTTTGGGTGCAAAGTCCATATCCTAAACACCAAAGACTATTTAGGAAAATTTCAATCCAAGTTAAACCCAGGTATCTTCCTAGTGTATTCAACCACAAGTAGAGCCTATAGAGTTTACAACAAACAAACTAAGAAAATTGAAGAAACAACCAACTTAATTTTTAATGAAGAAATCAATCCAAATTCTAGTAATTCAGAACCAATTTCATCAAACTCTGACCAAGAAAATGAACAACTAATTGAACCCTTAAACGAACTAACTATTGAACCAACTGAACCAAGAATCGAACCAACAAATCAACCAGTCGAAACAAATAGTGAACCAAACCGACCAGCCGGACCTGAGGCTGAACCAAGCACTAGAAGAACAAAGAAACCCAGACTTAGTCACCCAACCGATCAAATTGTGGGTGATCCAACTCTAGGAGTCAGGACTAGGTCCTCCTATAGAAACCTCAGTCAAATAGCTATGATATCAAAAATAGAACCCAAAACTATAGATGAAGCCCTACCTGACCCTGATTGGATCATAGCTATGCAAGAAGAATTAGCCCAATTTGAGAGGAACCAAGTCTGGGAACTAGTGCCTAAACCTGAAGGTAAATCCATTATAGATACTAAATGGGTCTTTAGGAACAAACTAAATGATCAAGGAGAAATAGTCAGAAATAAAGCCCGCTTAGTAGCTAAGGGATTCAGCCAAGTAGAGGGACTAGACTATGATGAAACATATGCCCCAGTAGCTAGACTTGAGTCCATTAGAATGTTATTGGCCTTTGCATCCCATAAAGGATTCAAGTTATATCAAATGGATGTAAAGTCAGCCTTTTTAAATGGATTTATTAAAGAAGAAGTTTATGTAGGGCAACCCCCCGGGTTTGAGGACTTAGACAAACCTAACCACGTCTATAAACTTACTAAAGCCCTATATGGATTAAAACAAGCACCTAGGGCTTGGTATGAAAGACTATCAACTTACCTAACTACTAAAGAATTTAAACAAGGCCAAATTGACTCAACCCTATTCATTAAAACCCTAGGAAAAGATATATTTATTGCCCAAATTTACGTAGATGACATAATCTTTGGATCCACCAACACCAACTTTCTAAAAGAATTTGTTAAGATAATGGAAGATGAATTTGAAATGAGCTTAGTTGGTGAGCTTACATTTTTCCTAGGACTACAAATCAAACAAACTAGGGATGGTAACTATGTTCATCAATTCAAATATGCTAAAGAATTAATAAAGAAATTTAAAATGGATAACTCTAAAAGCATAAGTACCCCCATGGCCACTAATGTAAAAATAGATAGTGACCCTGATGGTAAACCAGTGGATCCTAAACTCTATAGGAGTATGATAGGTAGCCTACTGTACCTTACAGCCAGCAGACCTGATATTCTTTTTGCTGTAGGGATGTGTGCTAGATACCAAACTTGTGCTAAGGAAACGCACTTAGCAGCCCTAAAAAGAATTTTAAGATATGTAAAGGGCACCCTAAATGTAGGGATTTGGTATCCTAGAACTTCAACTTTTGATTTAACAGGATACACAGATTCTGACTATGCAGGCTGTAAGTTAGATAGAAAGAGCACAAGTGGAAGCTGCCAACTGTTAGGTCAGAGTCTAGTTAGTTGGTGCAGCAGAAAACAACACTGTGTAGCTCTATCCACAACTGAAGCTGAGTATGTGGCATTAGGAGAATGTGTGGCTCAACTTTTATGGATGATGCACACACTCAAGGACTTTCAGCTCAACTACACCCAAACTCAAGTATTTATTGACAATATAAGTTCAATTAATTTAACTAAGAACCCAATTCAACACTCCAGAACCAAACATATAGAAGTCAAACATCATTTTGTAAGAGACCATGTAGCCAGGGGTGAAATAGCACTTAAGCATATTGACTCTAAATCCAACCTAGCTGATATATTCACAAAACCCTTACCTGAATCTGAGTTCAGTTCACTAAGAAGGCAGTTAGGATTGTGTTCAGTAGAATAGTTTAACTCAATTATTTTTACTCTACTTGATTTCAAAAATAAGTTTTCTAAAATTAGAATTTTGAAAAACTGTTTTATTTAAATTTCAAAATCAGTTTTCATTTTCAACTTAGCTTTTTTCAAAAATCAATTTTAAAAATCTTTTCGACTTAGTTTTATATTTATTTTAAAACTACCCCCTTCAAAACTAGGGATTTTTCGAAAATGGACTTAGCCTAGGCTTTAACCCTAGAACTGCATGCACCTATAGACTTAGAAGCCAGCATCTCACAAGCACCTTAGGGTACTTATGATTGATAACCTAGAAAGGGTTGAGATGCTTAGGTCTTTGCCTCAATTCAAGATGCTTTAAGTCAGTGCATCTGCAGTAATTGGGGCACTAAATACAACTTATACAGCAATCAAGTTAAGTGTCAAGTTTAGAAAATCTAACTTGAACAAAAACACTTAACTTGACTAACCCTAGCAAAAACTACTGTTTATAACAGTTAGTAAGTAGCTAATTGGGTTAGACAGGCCCCTACAGAGAGAATTGATTGATTTAGTATAAATTTAAGTATGGATTGATTCAGTACAGCAAAAATTTTACTTATTTCCTTATTTATGCTGTACTTAATTGTTTTGATATATGGCAAAGGGGGAGAGATAGGAAAGGAGAGAGTAAAATTTTCTTTTCAAAATCTTCTTAACTCTATCCTTTATTCAAAAAGTATTCAAAAGTCTAACTTTCTGAAAGATACTTAAGCTTTCAAAACTTCTACTTAAGCTTTCAAAGATACTTAAGCTTTCAAAACTTCTACTTAAGCTTTCAAAAATACTTAAGCTTTTCGAAACGTTTACTTAAAGCTTTCAAAATTTTGCAAAGTACTCTAGCTTCAAATTTTTTTCAAGCCTTCAAATTTTGCAAAGTACTCTAGCCTTTCAAAAGGTTTCTACTTAAGCTTGTCAAAATTATTTTTACTCTAAAGCTAAAGTTTTTCAAATTTGTTAAAAGTACTAAAGTGTTTCAAAACCTACTAAGTACTTAAGCTTGTTATATACTACAGAGTATTTAAGCTAACATTTTGAGTACTGTAAAACTCAAGACTTTAAACTCAAATTATGCTTTAAAAACTCTGCTATGTATTTTTAAGTTACCTAAAACTTAAGTACAAGTAAAGTGTTTAAAACCCCACAAATTTTTGAAAAACATAGGGGGAGATTCCTTCCAGGGGGAGGGAACAAAAGTTAAAACTTTTTCATGTCTTGCTTAAACTTAACTTTTTGAACTAGGGTTGCCATAAATCAAAAAGGGGGAGATTGTTGGTGCAGAATGCACCTAAGTCAAACCTGTGTTTTGATAATGGCAACATAGATCAAAAGTTAAGTCCTTCTTGTTTTCTAACAAGTTAATCAAGTGTGCAGTGAAAGCCCTAGCAAAGGACCACTAGGCACTAGCGAAGGAATGCCAGAGTTAAAAGCCCTAGCAAAGGACCGCTAGGCACTGGCGAAGGAATGCCAGAGTTAAAAGCCCTAGCGAAGGACTGCTAGGCACCAGGCGAAGGACAGTCTGGGACAGAAGACCTAGCGAAGGACTGCTAGGCACCGGGCGAAGGGTAGCTCGGCATCCAAGCCCTGACAAAGGACCGTCGGGCAAAAGTCCAACCAAAGGAGCGGTTGGCAACAGGTAAATTCTCCCGAGAGGAGTAGGTGAGGACGCGTTCCCCGTCGAGGGAACAGTAGGCGTCGGTTCGACCTAGGGCTCCATTTCGGAGACCAAAGTCAGAACCAAGACAGCTAAGGCTGTATAAAATAATAATTAACTATTTTATTGTGTTTTGGACTAACCCTGGATGCAGGACCGAAGGAACGTGTGTCTGCAACTCAGAGAGCCTCAAAGGAGTGAGGCAGCAGCTGAGTAAGGCGCCCTGAGTGTCCAGGGCGCCCTCAAGGTAAACCAAAACCAAGCGAAGCAAAAAGGGCTTCAGCTGCTTACTGGGCGAGGCGCCCTCAGCAGCGAAGGCGCCCTCGTGAGCGAAGGCGCCCTCAGCAGCCAGGGCGCCTCCAGCCCAAGACTGCGAAGCTCCAGCCCTATCCAGCCGAGAAGACCGCGTCAACCAAGGCGCCCTCAGCGACCAGGGCGCCCCAGAGGTCAAACTTAATCCTTGTTCGAGCGGGATAAAAGTTGACCGAGCGAAGTGTGGATCGGCTGACACGTGGCAGGGCGCCCCCGACGTCCAGGGCGCCCTAGGTGCTATAAATAGCACCCCTCGACCCCAAGCTTGATATCATCTTGATTCCAAAGCTTCCACGGTCTTCTACGCTCGTGCCTTGCTCCAGAAATGACTCACCTCGAGCCGACGACGTCCCGCTGCCCCGAAAAGAATCGACACACTCCGGACGTCGGTAACGAAGAGCTTAATATTTTATTATTATTTTATTGCACTCTCTTTGTAATTGAAATCATTGTAACCTATTTGCGCGAATATAGAATTGCCCAAAGTAAACGGTCAACGACCGTGGGCCTTGGAGTAGGAGTCGACACAGGCTCCGAACCAAGTAAAAATCACTGTGTCTTTGTGCTGTGTCTCGTATTTTTTATTTCCGCTGTGCACTTACTCTTAGTTTTCCGAAAAAGAGCGATTTCCGATATTCACCCCCCCCCTCTATCGGCTTTTCACGATCCAACAAAAAGAACTACCCTACTCATGATCTTGAGTTAGTAGCAGTAGTCTTCGCTCTCAAAATGTAGAGACATTATCTGTACGGAGTCCAATGCAAGATTTACACAGATCACCAAAGTCTAAGGTATTTCTTCAACCAGAAGGACGTAAATATGAGACAGCGAATGTGGCTGGAGTTAGTCAAAGATTATGACTGTGAAATCCTCTACCATCCTGGTAAAGTGAATAAAGTGGCTGATGCGTAAGTAGAAAGACTTGCGCAACTTTGATGTCCCTGTCATCACTGTCACCACCACTGCAGAAAGAGATAGTAGATTATGGAGTTGAGATCATATATGGGCAACTCTCAATATTGACACTAGAGTCAACTCTGCTTGAGGATATACAGAAAAAGCAAGATCAAGATTCTGATATTGAAAAGATCAAGCAAGAGATGCAAGAGGGAGAAAGTAAAGAATGTAGAGTATCTGATAGTGGAATACTCTATTATGGTGACCGTCTATATGTCCCCAACAATGAAGAGCTGAAAAAAAAAAATTCTTGAAGAAGCCCATAGAACTCCTTACTTTATGTACCCTGGTTCTACCAAAATGTACCAGGTTTTGAAAAGAGGATTCTGGTGGTCTGGAATGAAAAGAGATGTAGCTAAATATGTCAGTACCTGCCTAACATGTCAAAGAATTAAAGCAGAACACCAGAGGCCAGGAGGAGTCCTAAACCCATACAGATTCCCGAGTGGAAATAGGAAGATATAGTCATGAACTTCATTGTTGGTCTACCAAAGACAACAAATGGCTATGATGCTATCTGGGTAATTGTAGACAGATTTGATAGGATCGATTCCGTACGCTAGAGGGGGGGGTGAATAGCGTTTCTCGAACCCCTTTCTTGTACCTGCGTTGTTAGTTGCACAGCGGAAACAATAATAAAGAAAACAAACAACGCTAACAAAGAGGATTTACTTGGTATCCACCCCGGCCGGGAGACTTATCCAAGAATCCGTCGGTGGATCACTCCCCGAATAACCTCCGGCTAGCTCTCGTCGGTCCTTGTGGGTGGAGAAACCTCACCACAACACCTTGAGAACCTCTGAGCACAAAGAATACTGTTTGACCCTTAACCAAGACCAAACTCGTCAAAAATCTCAGCCCAAACCGAGTTCTCTTTAAATAGAGCTTGGGCTGAAAACCCTCGCTACCAGTCGACTGCCCCAGGGCAGTCGACTGGTGCCACTGAAATTCGACCGTTGCACCCCAACGTTCAAATTCTCATCCAACTCACCAGCCACCTACCAGTCGACTGCCCCCAGAGCAGTCGACTGGTCCCCAGCTGAACCCTTCCCGAGTACAATCACTCAGCACTCGTATCCTCACGATTCGATTGACTCCTCCTCCGCAGCCTTGATTATTGCCTTCACGCCCTCTTCATCTTCGGCCCTCGTCCCTCGGATGTGCATGCAAACCTCAAGTTTGCCTCCATGCCATCCTTCACGTACGCCTCGAAGTCCGCACCCCTCAGCTCATCGTCCCTGCTCTCCAAGATCCCTCGGGTGCACACAAGCCTCCAGCTTGTCTCCATGCCACCCTTCATCGTACCGAGGCCGTCCAGTCAAGTCCATATGTGTAACCTGTACAACCTGCACACTCAACATACACATATGAGATAACAAGGGTAAACCTATCTTAAACCCTTTGCCCAAACATCAAAACACTTGGTCACTCCGGACCACAGATTGACTCAATAATCTCCTCCTTTTTGATATTGGCAATACGTTTAAGTTAGGGAAACAAGATAGTAGTCAATAGCAAAAACAATGCTAAATGAATGCATATGCAATGCAAAACTGGATCCTATCTCAAGGCATCCCACACCTAACCCTCCAAGTTAGGAATTTTCCCACCTAACTCTCCAAGTTAGGAATTTCTACACCTAAATGGGCTTTTTAAAGCTTTTCCCAAGCTCCCCCTACATTGGACTTACAAAGGCTTTTTAAGAACCTCTCCAAGGTTCCCCTTATGTCAAGAATGGAGCAACCATGCTCCCCCTTAAACTCAGCTCCCCCAAAACCTAGGGTTTCTTGCAAAGGTAAGTTTGGTTTCCCATCTTAAACCCAAACTTCTCCCCCTTTGCCATACATCAAAAAGACCCCAATAATATCCCAATTATTGGTTCTTTTAATCCCTAATGATCCTAAACACAGTGTACTAAATCCCCATACACTTGTTTCCTATCATTTGGAATCAAAACTAGCTGCTAATACACAAATCAGCCCTGGGCAGTCGACTGCCCCTGTTGGCAGTCGACTAATACCTTGATTATCAGTTTTCTGGCCAATTTCAGAATTACACCAGAAATTCCACAATTCTCCACAATTTCTCAAATTTCATGGAGAACTTAGTGGTCCCCATACCTACTTGGGAAAAATACATTCCACTATGTATCTATCACGGTTCCCAAGTTGGACTCAAAATCCAAAAATTTTCTATGAAATTCAGGGCAAACAAGGAGGCAACCTCCCCCTTAACCTATGCCTTCTCCCAATTTCCTTTTTCCAAGGTCAAGTTCTACCCAACTTAACACCATAGGCTCAAATTAGGTTCTACCCAACTTAACAACCAAGTTCTTCTCCCTTGGTCACCATTAACGGATTGTCCCCAAGAAACCTTTTCCCTAGTGCCAATAAGAACTTACCAACACTTAAAAAAAACTAAAAGGTTTGCAAGCACACGTGCTTGGATATACCCTATCCTAGAAAAATATGTTTTTATGAAATGTATCAAATGTGCTTGACTGTGGTACAATCTCCAATTTCCTTAGACATGGCCATGTAGTATCAACTTTAAAATTTAACCAAAAAGCCATGTGTTTACCAATTCCATTCATTGTCATTTCCCACACGAAATTATCCTCAATACTTTCCTTTTCCATAGGTATTCTTAATATGATGAAATTTTCCTTCTTCATATCTCTTAACATCACTTATCAAACTTCCTTGATTTTCAAAATACCTTATTAAGTCATGGGATAACACTCTAGTCAAGGAATACGAAATTATAATCAAGACTTTTAACCCAAAGTCATATCCTATAATCCACATTTGAATTCTCAACATCCAATATAGCTTTTATTCATATGCCTACTGACCAGTCGACTGCCCCTGGGGCAGTCGACTGGTAAACCTTACAGAATGGTCTTGGGGCTGAATCCACTTCAGACCAGTCGACTGCCCCCAGGGCAGTCGACTGATACCTGAATTTCAGGTTTTTCAGCCCTAATGTCAGTAATGCCTAGTTAATTCCACAAATCTCCAAAATTATGAAATTTAGTAGGGAGATTTGTGGGGCCAATGTCTACTTGGGAAAAATACGTTTCCAAACAAATGTACTCCGGATCCCATGATTGACATGAAACTCAACTTTCTCTAAAATTTATCACTTAAACTCAACCCAAAAGTTCTAATTTCGACTTCTTCTTAATGTATCTTCCAATGCTTGATCACAATTCATTTTAATCAGTGAATTACATGATATTTTCCCATTAAACCCTAATTTTGTCAATTATAACCTCATTTTCATCTTTTTCTCCTTAATTGCCTTTTTAATGTGCCAAAACCTAGGATTAAGACTTACACAAGTCTTTCAACCCTTTTTGGCACAATTCACCTAATTTCCTAGGAGAGGCACTTTTGAGATCCGTTTACCGTGGACCCCAAAGGCTCCTAGAGCTCCCCCTTGAGCTCTGAGCCTTAGCCACCTTCCTAGGTGACTCAATCCACACTAGGCCAGACTGGTGTGCCACCGGTGATTCTTGGCCTACAAAATGGACCTTCTTAACCTTGGACACCTTGTCCTTGGTCAAGTCACCCTTTCTACCTTTCGATGGCACCCTCTTGCTATTCTTGGACTTACCCTCCTTGCCATGATTATATGCTTCCCCAGCATATTTCTTTTCATTTTCCTTGGAGGTCTTAGACCGGTATCCCAAACCCGATCTATCGTAGTTGGGTTTTAAGCTACCCAACAACATGTCTAAGCCCTTAGATCCAACCGTGAATCTTTCTAGGGCCTTTTCTAATGTACCAAGCCTTGCCCTCAAGGCTTGATTTTCCCTTTCTAGAGTTCTAACCCTATAACCTATATGTCCACCTTGGACATTCCTAGGCCCAACCACCTTTCTAGGCACATTCCTTCCCATCTTGGGATTAGTGCCATGATCCTTAAATCTAGAGGTCTTGGGTCTATCATTATGCATGCTCTTCCTAGGGTTTTGATCTACCTTGTTAACCCTAGTCCTATCATTATATTTGAAACCAATATTATGCGCCATTAAGCATTTTTCATGAATGTTAGCATGCATGGATGAACGATTAATTCTACTTTTATCATGCATTGAGGAACTTGAAATTGAATTACATTTTAATCTAGGGTTAGGAATTACCTCCCTTACCCTTGAAGTTCCCCTTTGATGGAAGCTTCTTCTTTTTCTCTCCTCCTTCTCCCATCTTCTCAAATTTTCCATCTTCTTTAATTTTCCTCTTCTAGGGCACTTGGTGTGGTAGTGCCCTAGCTCTCCACATGTGAAGCATCGGATTTTCTTCCTTTTCTCTTGAGCTTCTCCAATCCTACACTTCACGTTAGATTTAACCGGAATTGAACTGAGTGTAGGACTTACCTCCTTTACCTTTCCATTTGGACACTTATCCTTATAGTGTCCCTTTTCATTACACCCAAAGCATGTGATGTGTTCCTTTCTCTTGGCTTTGGTTGAGGTCGGGACTTTTTCTTCAACTTTTGATGATGTGGATGCCTCCTTTTGATCTGGTACGTTTGAGGGTCTCTCCTCCCCCTCAATTCTTGAAATAGATACTTCTTCTTCTTCTTCTCTAGATGAGGTGAAGGACCTCTCACTTTCTTCTTCCATTTCACTTGAGGAGGTAGATGATTCTTCTTCCTTTTTCTCCTCTTCTTGGGCTATTGAGTTTACCTCCTCGACCTCTTCCACTAATCGATCTCGTGTAGGGTTTTTATGGATTTCTTCTACCTTTTTCCATAGGTCATGTGCATTTTCGTATGCTCCTACACCATTCAAAACTTTAGTAGGCAAATGTTAAGCAATATATCAATTACCTTTTTATTCGCCCTTGCTTGATCTTGTTGCTCTTGATTCCAATATCTAGGCCTAAGCTTCTTCCCGTGCTTATCCTTTGGAATCTCGAAGGGCTCCTCAAGCGCAATTCTACATGTCCACTCCATTCCGAACCAAGTTTCGATCCTTACCCTCTAAAAGTCGAAGTCTTCATGATCGTAGGACGGTGGAGTGTAGATATCTTCCCCAAATTTGTCTTCTATTTTCTTCTTCCTCTAGCGTGTGCTCCCTCGGCGGTTAGTCCTATCAAGAGCGGTCCTTCGCTCTGATACCAATTGATAGGATCGATTTAGTACGCTAGAGGGGGTGAATAGCATTTCTCGAACCCCTTTCTTGTACCTGCGTTGTTAGTTGCACAACCGAAAAAATAATAAAGAAAACTAACAACGCTAACAAAGAGGATTTACTTGGTATCCACCCAGGTAGGGTGACTAATCCAAGAATCCGTCGGTGGATCACTCCCGAGATAATCTCCGGCTAGCTCTCGTCGCTCCTTGTGGGTGGATAAACCTCACCACAACACCTTGAGAACCTCTGAGCACAAAGACTACTGTTTGTCCCTTAACCAAGACCAAACTCGTCAAAAATCTCAGCCCAAACCGACTTCTCTTTAAATAGAGCTCGGGCTGAAAACCCTCGCTACCAGTCGACTGCCCCCAGGGCAGTCGGCTGGTGCCACTGAACTTCGACCGTTGCACCCCAACGTTCGAATTCTCAGCCAACTCACCAGCCACCTACCAGTCGACTGCCCCAGAGCAGTCGACTGGTCCCCAACTGAACCCTTCCCGAGTACAATCACTCAGCACTCGTATCCTCACGACTCAACTGACTCCTCCTCCGCAGCCTCGATTATTGCCTTCGCACCTCTTCATCTTTGGCCCTCGTCCCTCGGATGCGCACGCAAACCTCCAGTTTGCCTCCATGCCATCCTTCACGTACGCCTCGAAGTCAGCGCCCCTCAGCTCATCGTCCCTGCTCTCCAAGGTCCCTCGGGTGCACACAAGTCTCCAGCTTGTCTCCATGCCACCCTTCACCGTACCGAGGCCGTCCAGTTAAGTCTATATATGTAACCTGTACAACCTGCACACTCAACATACACATATGAGATAACAAGGGTAAACCTATCTTAAACCCTTTGCCCAAACATCAAAACACTTGGTCACTCCGAACCACAGATTGCCTCAACAAGATTGACCAAGTCTGCACACTTCTTACCAATCAAAGTGTCTTACTCAATAGAAAGACTAGCTCAGTTATATGTACAGGAAGTAATCCGACTGCACAGAGTTCCGAAGACCATTATCTCCGATAGAGATGGTCGTTTCACTTTGCACTATTGGGATTGTTTACAGACAACACTTGGTACCAAACTGAGGTTTAGCATAGCTTTCCTGATAGATTGACAGGCGTGCTAGAGGGGGGGTGAATAGCACTTTTTCGTTGACGTCTCTACAATATTGTTAGCGCAGCGGAAACAATAATATGCAAAGGACAATACAAACAATGCTAACAATCAGAATTGACTTGGTATCCACCCAAACGGGTGACTAATCCAAGGATCCATGCACGTACTCCACCTCCACTAAGAAAAATCTCATTCAGGTAGAGAAACCTTTACAGAATGTTGTCTTCCTCTTTACAGAATGTAGTGATTGAAGAGAGAGGAAGATGAGAAGGCTTTTTGCACGAACAACACTTCGTTACAGTACGGAACCGTACCGTTCATGTGCAAAAGGGTCCTCCTTTTATAAGAGAACCGGACAAACTCGCAGTCTGTCCAGCCCCGCACCAGTCGACTGCCCCTGAGGCAGTCGATTGGCCTAGCATTAATTGCTAGCCAATGGCTAGTTTTCGGGGTACACCAGTCGACTGCCTCTAGGCAAGTCGACTGGTAGAAGGCTGAAAACCTTCTGTGAGTTTTGGCAATCGACTGCCCTGGGGCCAGTCGACTGCCCACTCACTTCCAGCCAATCTTCACATACTCCTTCACGTGTGCCTTCAGGTTCACTCCTTGGCTCGCCCCTTGAAGTCATCTTCCTCTGACTCTCGCCCCTCGGATGCGCACACAAGCCTTCCCTTGGCTTGCCTCCATGCCACCCTTCACGTGTGCCCTTGAAGTCCACTTCCCGGCTTGCCTTTGGAGTCCTCCTCCCTCGACTCTCGTCCCTCGGATATGTTCACCATGTGTGATTACCCAAGTCCTGCAAACTCAATCACACACATCAAATACAACATAACACTCTAACCTTAAACATATTCACACACACACATCAAAACCATGATCTTCCAATCATTTTAGGGCTGATTGCCTCAACAATCTCCCCCTTTTTGATGTGTGGCAATATGTTTAAGTTTAGAGATAAATAATAGCCAACAATAACAGTAACAATAGATAGCAATTGAAAAACATAAGACATAGCAATCCTAAGAGGTAACCTCCCCCTTAATCCATGTCTTCTCCCATTTTTAATTCTACTTATAATCCAAGTTAAGTTCCAACTTAACACTGAACGATATTAAAAATGTAAGACATATCAAAACCTAAGAGGTAACCTCCCCCTTAATCCATGTCTTCTCCCATTTTTAAGCATCGAAGGTCTATGTTAGACAAAATACCTTAAACCATCCATTTCAAGTCAAAATTCTAACTTAAACCACCTATTCTCCCCCTTTGACATCATCAAAATGATTGCCTCAAGCAACCTAACTCTATGGCATCAAATGAGAGAAGGTTGGATTTCTAAAAAAAAATTCAAAGTCTGAAACTATGCATGCCAGTCGACTGCCCACGGGGCAGTCGACTGATATGCTATCAGTCAGAATTTTCAGCTTTTCTGTCGAATTTCAGAAACGTCCAGAAAAATCCAAAAAATTCCAAAAATTGTAAAATTTTCCAGACATATTTGAAATGATATACTCTATCAAGGAAAAATATTAGTCTATATAAAATTTCAAACATGCATGACTTTTGATAAAAACTCAAAATCCTTGAAAACCACTAAGTTTTGTATCAAAATTACAACCTAATTTTGAAATCATATATCTTTCAAAAGTATGACAAAGCATATAAAACATAAAATGATTTTCAAAGGTTTAAAATATCTATCTATGATCTTTGGGCAAAGTATCCATTGATTAAACATATGTCTTCCACATAATTGGTCTAGTTTTCATATTTTGATACTTTTAATGATTCAACAATATGTCACAAGCACAAGTGAACCAAATGTATCACCCTAATGGATCAAGCACACTTTTTCAAATGTAATATCCCAAGGTTCATCCTATACTTCTACAAAACACATTCCAAGGCCTCTTCTTAAGGATGTAAACTCTGATTCAGGAAGAGGCTTGGTAAAAATGTCGGCTTGGTTCAACTTTGATTCAACATAGTGTAGTTCTATGTCTCCCCTTGCTACACGGTCTCTAATGAAGTGATGTTTCACTTCAATGTGTTTTGTCCTAGAGTGGTGAATCGGATTTTTGGTCAAGTTGATTGTACTTACATTATCACACAAGACTTTGACCTTGGTATAATGTAACTCATAATCTTCTAAAGTGTGCATGATCCAAAGGAGTTGGGAAACACACCCACCCATTGCCACATATTCCGCCTCCGTTGTTGATAGGGCAACGTATGGTTGTTTCCTACTACTCCAACTAACTAAGGAAGACCCAAGGAATTGACACCCTCCACTAGTACTCTTCCTATCTAGCTTACAACCCGCATAGTCCGAGTCAGTGTATCCAAGAAGATCAACACTAGGGGTTCTAGGATACCAAAGTCCGACATTGAGGGTACCTTTGACTTACCTTAGGATTCTCTTGACTATAACTAAATGGGACTCTTTGGCACAAGATTGGTACCTTACACACATACCTACCGCAAAAAGTATATCGGGCCTACTAGCGGTTAGATATAGTAGGCTACCAATCATGCTCCTATATTGCTTAGAGTCTACCATTTTCCCTTCAAGGTCACTATCCATTTTCACATTTGTTCCTATGGGGGTAGATGCTACCTTAGCATTTTCTAGGCTAAATTTCTTTAACATTTCCTTAGCATATTTGGTTTGAAAAACATATGTTCCTTCATTAGTTTGCTTGACTTGAAGTCCTAAAAAGAAGGTTAGATCTCCTACAAGACTCATCTCAAATTCATCTTCAATACATTTGATGAATTCTTGTAAGAAGTCATTATTTGTTGACCCAAAAATGATATCATCTACATACACTTGGGCAACAAATATATCTTTATCCTTAGATTTTAAGAACAAAGTAGGGTCAATTGTTCCTCTCCTAAACCCCTTAGACACTAGAAATGAAGAAAGCCTTTCATACCAAGCCCGGGGAGCTTGTTTCAATCCATATAAGGCCTTTCTCAACTTGTAAACGTGTCTTGGATAATTAGGGTCCTCGAACCTAGGGGTTGTTCTATATATACCTCTTCCCTAATGATCTCATTAAGGAATGTCGATTTTATATCCATTTGGTGAAGTGTGAAACCCATGTGAGCGGCATAGGCTAGTAGAATTCTAATGGACTCTAATCTAGCTACGAGGGCATAAGTCTCATCATAATCTAATCCCTCAACTTGGTTAAATCCCCTAGCTACCAATCTAGCCTTGTTCCTAGTGATTTTGCCTTGGTCATCTAGTTTGTTCCTATTTTCTTTCTCCCCCTTGATCATTGCCCTCCAAATGTAGGTCTTGGATCCTTTGGGCAAGGGGTTGGACTTCTTCCATATCCTTATCAATTCAGGCTTTTCTACGGTAGATATTTGTTGATTCATCAAAGTTAACATTTGAGGACTCCTCAATCACTTTTGTCCTTTTGTTGTAAACACTATAACCCCTACTAGTTGATGAATATCTAACTAGAATTCCCTCATCGGCTTTTGACTCAAATTTCCTTAGGTCATGAGCATATTAAGTGTTTTTTAGTTCAAAAGCAAGGTTTTTAAATGCAAGTATTTGTTATTCATGAGCATATTCATGTTATGCATGACATTTCTAGTTCCATATGTTTTTAAAGCAAGCATTCTTTTAATCATGAGCATGTTTAATATTGATTACATGTTTTGTGAGAGTAGGATCTACTTACTAAGCAATTTCCTTATAGTTTGCATCCTTTTACTACAGATAAAGGTAAAGAAAGGATGTAAGTCAAGGAGGCAATAGAAGGATGATTGGTGTCAGTGGCGGTGGAACCGTGAAGTGAGATCTTGGGATGAGACTTGCTAATGTTCTATGTTGATCGTTATTGCTTAAGTTTCATGATAGTAGTGTTAATTCTGCAAAGATTATAAGATTGAGTTGTTTTATGACTTACTACTTTAGATGGTTTATGATCTAGTCCAAGTATTTTGATTATGAGTTCTATAATCATAGTTAGTAGTAAAAATGTTATTCATGATATCCTTGACATATTTCTCAGTTCTGGAAATGAGTTTCCAGAATTACCAGTCGACTGCACTTAGTGTCAGTCGACTGCCCTCAATGAATTCGAGTGAACAGAAACATTGGGGGAGTGAAAACCAGGTGGAGACAACTGGTTTAGGGCCAACTTTTGAACAGAAAGATTGGGGGAGTGATTTGGCGTAGGAGTCAACTGGCAACAGTCGACTGCACCTATCATTAGTCGACTGGGAGCAATGTAAAAGAAAAGAGAACAAAAAAAAAGAAAAGAAAAGAAGAAATTGTGACCTCCCTCTAAGGTTAAAGTTAAGAAGAGAGGGTCGTTACATCAACCAAAGTACATACTTGGTTAGTGTACATAGATTTCATTTCGGACTTCATGGCCTCTATCCATTTCTCAGAATCTGGGCTCATCACAGCATTTTGATAGGATGTAGGCTCGTTCAACTCAACAAGCATACCATCAACATGATCGATAAGAGAAATGAGTTATTGGGTATGGATTGGTGGGTTTCCTAAGCGGATACTTGGTCGTCCTTGAGAGACCTCTCCATGTCTAAGGATTAAAAATTAATCCGAATGGAGACCCGTCTCCCAAACGACCGTCTCGTCATCGTATCAATCTATTCGAATTACAACTTAGCCAATCTCAAAGATCGAGCCTTGTAATTCGCTAACCGATCAACCGTGGAAAAGACGACGAGTGGATCGCCGATTTTTTGTTTATTATCGGCGTCCAATAATTAATTATCAACCATAAATTAAAGAATTAATTAAACATGATAACTAATTATTTCATCACATAAAATGATAAGAACAAAGAGGGAGCCAAGAGAGAAATATACCTCTCTTTACCTCATAGTCTTCTACCTTATGTCCCTTCCCTCTTGGACGTCGTGTGGGTGATGAGCTACCATGAACCGGAATCACCAAGGGGCTCCAATTGATCGCTTCTTCACACGCCTAGGAAAACCCTAGCTCTAGGGTTTACTATTGCCGGCCACCTCTCTCCCTATCCCTTGCGTCGTTGGCCACCAAGAGCCACCCAAGCCTGTTGGCCACAAGGAAGCACCGGAGAGGAAGATGAAGAAGAAGAGGAAGGAGAGAAAAGACCTTCTTTCCAACACAAATATGTCCGGAACCACACCCCTTCCTTAGCTTGCGGCGCCGCCGCCCCTCACCTTGCACCGCTGCCTACCAACCACCGGCCACCTCTACTTCCTCACCACACACTATAAAAGGGAGAGGAGAACTCCCCCTTTATCTTGTAGAGACTAGCCACCAAGTGGTTGAGAGGAAGAAGAGAAAAGAAAAGGAGATGGGTCTCCATCTTCTTATCGTGACCTAGGAGAGAGATGGGAGAGAGGGAGAGGAGAAAAGCCTTAGGTTGTGATGATTAATTGGATTAGCCTTGGTTTCTTGATTCCATGGGGTATATATAGGGCTAAGGTAGGGACCATGAGGAGGAGTTTGGTCTTGGCTATTGGGGCAATCGACCCAAGTATGATCTGGAGGATCATGAATTTTGATGTGTGTGTGTCAATATGATTAAGTTAGGGTTTCATGTTAATCTAATATGTGTATGTGAGTGTGCAGGGTTGCAGGATACACATAGGATTGGTTGGATGTCTTCAGAAATGGTGAAGGGTGTTAGTGATATGAGAGAAGTGTCCTAAGGCAATCGCCTTATGATTGTAAACATTTATTTTAATAAATGAAAATTCACAATTTGAGTATACATGTTTGTGTATTTGATTGGGATCTTAAACTCATCTACTGAATATCCGCAATACAATTCACAGCATAAGAGAATTTGTGATGAGATCACAACTAGTGATTATCTCTACATGTGCAATTGTGAAGTATTGAAAATATCCCTAGTCAATGAATTTATAAAAACGGACACTATCAATTCTATTGAGACTAGCATGGGTTATTCTCTAATCAGCTGATTCTCACTGGCTGGTGACATTGGGATGTCCAGAGATAAACATGGATGCTAGTTAAGGGAACTAGTTCATTGGAGTGACTAGCTGTTAAACTTCATATGGTAATCTATATAGATATGTCAGTGAAGTTCTTACTGCAGCTTAAGTGCGATGTTCCTTTGACTTGCGGTGTTCAAGTCATCTTGGTCATGGAGACTTATACTTTAACATCATAAGCAAGCATCTCCAAGGAGGTGTGGACCCAGGATGATTGGGTATAAGCCGAAGTGCCCGAAGATGTTTGAACAACCCACAAAGGATTCACCACTCCTTGCGAGGAGATGTATACCCAGGCCTATCGTCGGATTGTTACTCAAAGTCTCTGGCCAGAGCATGTCATGTTTAGAGTATGAGTCTCTTAAATACATGAGAGTAATTAGAAATCCAAAGGACGAAAAAGACACTACTTGGGCTAGGTGTGACGTAGTCAGCCTAGTGGGGACTGACACGCACAGACCATGTCCTGAACCAAGTGGGTATAAGATGGTGAAGGGAATGGGGCACGATTCATTAGAGCTGCTGAAGGGTTTCAGAATTACTTCTGAGGTCAACCGTTGATCTTTCGATTAATTGGGGGTCATGATGTACTACTAGGTGCCACTCATGATGTTCTATAATTAGTTGATTATAGACGGCCAACATAAATCGAAAGCCTATTTAGTCACACGCACTACGAGTAATCCGAGAGATTTAAAACGAGTTGAAAATTAGATTTTCCGATCATGAGAAATAAGTCGAATCTGAGTTAATCAGAGGCGCAACAGAAGCTAAAAATGGCTAAGTCTTTTGAAGGCTTATTGGGCGAATTAAATGAGTTTAATTCACGATCGGTTCGGCTCGGTTTGGCCGGCCAAAGAGGGTGCCAACCCCCTTTGGTTTGGCCGGCCACATCCTCGGGGAGAAACCAATTTAATTGGTTTAATTAATAAAATAAATCTAGCGCGATTTGTTTTATAAATTATGGATAAATAAATTTGTATAAAGAAATTTATATAAAGAAATTTATTCTTTTTTATGGAAATTAAAATGATCCATGGAATGGTTTATTTTAATTTTATAAAATCAATTATGAATTGGTTTTTCCATAATAAGAAAATTTATAAATTTCTTGTAAAATTTATTCCATAATAAAAGGAGAGATGTATTTGTTTTATTATAAAATTAGTTATAATAAAACTTGATTTAAACGGAATAATTCATAAAAAAAATTTATAGGATAAATTTCTTATGAAAAATTCCGTTAAAGGGGAGACTTGGCAAGGGAGAGGCTACTATATAAAGGAACCAAGGCTAGGCTTGATTTCCTTAATAGATTGATCAAGAGATTAACTCTCTCCCTCTCTCTCTAACTCTCTCTCTCTAGGGCCGGCGCCCTTTCTCTCTCTAGGGTCGGCTCTCTCTCCTCCCCTAGGGCCGGCGCAAGCACCTAGGGTGCCCGTGAGTTTCCTCCACCAAGTTCGTGCCGAAGAAGAAGAAGAAGCGGATCGCGACTCCTTCCTTCCTTTCCCGGAATTTTGATTCCGTTACTTGGTGGTTAGTTTCCTTTCTTCTCATTTGATATTCTAGTTGTGTCTTTGGAGAATCTAGTAGTTCTCGTCGACACAAAACTCGTGGCTTTGCGAAGTCATCCCGAAGAGAACTCAGCGTGGACGCGAATAGAGGCGGAGCTTCCAAGGGATGCTACGGTTGGATCTCGTCCCTTTCTTCGAGTTACGTGAGGTACAATGTAAATTAGTTTACTTTTCCACAAAGTTTTAATTTATGATCATGTCCACACATCATAAGGTTGCATGCTAGATACGTGGTTAAAATAATTTGAGAAATTATTTTATGCTAATTCTTCCGCTGCACGTAAAAATTTAAAATTTTACGAACCCGTATCCTTGTCAACATGCACCCGGTCCCAACAGTGGTATCAGAGTCGGTTAGTGTTCGACATAATCATATAATTGTTTTGCGGAAAACTTTGTCATAATCTCAATTTTGGAAAAATTTTCAATTATAGAAATTTTCCAATTATTATAAGTTTTAGATTTAGGAATTTCAAAGTTTGGAAATCCTCATGAAATTTCGCAAACGTTTGAAATATCCTAGTTTTTGAAATTTTATGATAATTGTGAAAACTTCCCATCTTAGGGAAACTTTCCAATTTTGGAAATTTTCTATTTTAGAAATTTTCTAATTTTGGAAATATGTAAGTTTTCTTTGTACCTGAAACTTACAATTATTCTGAAAACCTATTATGAAATCTCGTAATTTTGAGCACTTTCTTTCAAGAAAGTCTAGACGAATTTATGGATAATTAATTGACAATTAAATTTGAATTGGTTTTTAAATTGACAACAAAATTATTTATTTTGGATTGAGCCTCGGGGAGCCGTCCAATTTAAAGTTAGTTGTTGTAATTTAATTTCCCAATTTTAAATGAAATTGTCATGTTTAATTTGGTTACGCTTCTGAAGCAGACCAAATTGGATTTACGACAAATTACTTTTCTTTGGGTATCTGAACCTCGGGGAGCCACCCTTAGAAAACGATTTGTTGCAACTAATTAAATCCATGAATAAAATATGATTTAAGAGGTGATGCTCTTACATATTGTTGTCTCCAAAATTAATTAGGAAAATGGTTTCCTATAGAGTTTCTTAAATGAGATTTTCATGAAAATAATATGTGATTGAATTAAGGGAATTGTCTCTTAATTTAATAAGATTTGATTTAGAGAAATCAAAGTCTTAAACATATTATTTTCGAAATTGATTATGACAATTTAGGAAATTGTTTCCCAAAACAATTCCTTTAATAAAGTATGAAATTAGAATTATGAAATCCGGTTCCTAATTCAATTCATGGGACATGATAAATTAAGTCACATACATACTTTATTAAGGAAATCGTTAGTC
Source organism: Boesenbergia rotunda (assembly GCA_024364735.1). Lineage (NCBI taxonomy): Eukaryota > Viridiplantae > Streptophyta > Magnoliopsida > Zingiberales > Zingiberaceae > Boesenbergia > Boesenbergia rotunda. The sequence continues at coordinate 574,373 of JAGFNQ010001162.1, read as the reverse complement.
ATGACATAATTATATGTCATGAATGTGCTTAGATAAGAAAGGATGAGACCCAAAACCCCTTACAAAATATTAAGGCTAATACCTTCCATTAATATGATTAGAATCGGAGTTTTGTTTCTCGTTTGGGTTGATGGACACATCCATGCCCGGCTTGAACCTCAACATGTTCAAACCATGGAATTAGTTTATGAATAATATAGTTGGAGTCAGAGGTCAATCCTTAGTTTTGGTTGTTGGACACATCCAAGCCTGACTAAACGGTTGAATGAGCTCCAACCATATTAAAACTATTTCTTGATTAATGGGTCAGCCTTAAGCTTGGAACATCGATTTGTTGTGCCACAGCCAAGGTCGATGTAAAGAGAGGTGCAGTTGGGTGCTATGTATATTGTTGCATACTTGTTAACGAGTTAACAACCCAATGATTTATGCAAACATTCAATTAGTTGATAGCATAAAGTGATAGTTACATATATGTGATATGTAATCGGTATAATTACCTACCTTCATAGCTAAGAAAAACTTGATGGCCACAGCCATGGTGGTTCTTATCTATGGTTGGATATCAACCTATTTGGAGATGTTCCTGCGATCTCCCGAATTGATAAAAAGGGTTATTCAATTTGAAAAATAAATAGGATTTTTATTAATGTATGTTGATACATTCTTTAATCATTCTTCTCACATAATCTCAATTTGTATTTCTAGGATAATCACTCGATCATGTCTTCTCTGAATTTGCGTTCCATTTTGGACACCAATAAATTGACTGGGCCAAACTTCATGGACTGGCTTCGAAACCTAAGGATAGTCCTCAAGGCAGAGAAGCTTGCCTATGTCCTTGAAGATCAACTTCCCAACCATCCTCCGGAAGGTGCAACTCGAGACCAGCTAGTGGCCTATTAGAAACATATGACCGATTTTGAACTTGCGAGTTGCATCATGCTAGCCTCTATGATACCTGAGTTGCAAAAGCAGCATGAGCATATGGATGCTTATATCATCATCTTCCATCTTCATGAGTTGTTTGAAGAGCAGGCGAGATCCGAAAGGTTCGAAGTCTCCAGACTCCTCTTCACCACTAAGATGCAGGAAGGCACTTCTGCCTCGTAGTTTGTGTTAAAGATGTTGGCGTACATTGAGCGACTGAGCACACTCGATTTTGCAATGGATCATGAACTAAGTATTGACTTAATTCTGAATTGTTTGCCCAAAATTTATTCACAATTTGTGATGAACTATTGGATGAACAAACTAGAGACTACCATTCCTGAGTTGCTCAACCTGCTGAAGACTATGGAGCCTTCTGTAAAGCCGGATCAAAAGACGGTACTGTTAGTTGGTTCCTCGAAGAAAGGTTCTAAGAGGAAGGCCAAAGAACAGAATAAAGGGAAGAAGAAAAAGGCCAAAAAGACTGAAAAGAAACCAAAAGGAACTTGCCATCATTGTGGCAAGGAGGGTCACTGGCGAAGAAACTGCAAGGTTTATCTTGAGTCCTTGAAGAATAAGGCATCCGATGCCCCATCCTCTTCAGGTATCTTCGTTATTGAATGTCACTCTATTTCCTCAAATACCTGGGTACTTGATACTGGGTGTAGCTCACATATATGTAATGACATACAGGGGCTAAGGAATAGAAGAAGACTCGTCAAAGGAGAAGCAAATTTGCGAGTTGGAAAATGGAGCAAAGATTGCTGCTGTTGCCATCGGAACATATTTGCTAAAGCTCCCCACTGGACGTGTCTTAGAATTGGATAATTGTTATTTTGTTCCTTCGTTAATAAAGAACATTATATCTATTTCATGTTTGAATGAAAAGGGTTATCATTTAACTTTTAGTAACAATTGTTGTTACATAACTTTAAATGACGTTCTTTATGGGAATGGAACTTTGTTCAATGGTATCTACACGTTAGATTTATCCAATGACGTTTTCAATGTCAAAGTTAGCAACAAACGTGCTCAAATAGATAATCGAATAGACTCCTACACTTGGCATTGCCGTCTTGGCCATGTAAGTAAGAAACGCATGACTGAATTACACCGATGTGGAATTCTGAAATCATTTGAACCCGGTTCATTTGATACATGTGAATCATGCTTAAAAGGCAAGATGACCAAATTACCCTTTTCTGGAAAAGGTAATCCAGTGGGAGAATTGCTTGGTCTAATACATACTGATGTATGTGGACCAATGTCAACTCTTGCACAAGGAGGCTATAGCTACTTCATCACCTTTATCGATGATCACTCACGATTCGGGTACGTGTTCTTGATGAAACACAAATCTGAACCTTTTGAGAAATTCAAAGAGTTCAGAAATGAAGTAGAGAAACAGCTTGGCAAAAGTATTAAGATACTTCGATCCGATCGGGGTGGTGAATACTTAAGTCAAGAGTTTCAAGATTATCTTAGGGACAATGGGATATTGTCCCAATGGACTCCGCCGTATACACCACAGCATAATGGTGTATCTGAGAGGCGCAACCAAACCTTGATGGACATGGTTAGGTCGATGATGAATCATGCAACTCTTCCAAAATCCTTTTGGGGCTATGCACTTAAGACAGCTGTTTACTTGCAAAACATAGTCCCGACCAAGGTAGTCTCTACTACTCCATATGAGACATGGAATAGTAAGAAACCTCACTTAACTCACCTTAAGATATGGGGTTGTCCTGCTTATGTGAAGCGGACTGTATCAGACAAATTGGATGCTAAGTCTGATAGATGTCTATTTATTGGATACCCTAAGGAAACGAAGGGTTACTAATTCTATCATCCCTTGGAACAAAAGGTGTTTGTTTCAAGGCATGCTGTATTTCTGGAAAGAGAATTTCTTTTACAAGAAAACAGTGGGAGTGGCATTGAACTTGATGAAGTTCAAGAAACTCCAATAGACATTACAGAGACACCTAGTCTAGACCCACAACCAATAACTCATGATGATGAGCTATCAGTTGAACCTAAAACAACACCACCTCTTCGTAGGTCTGATAGAACACGCAATATTCCAGAGAGATACGGATTTCTCATAAGTGAATCGAACGACGTGTTACTCATAACCGATGACGAACCTATCAGTTATGAAGATGTTCTGAAAAGTTCAGAAAGGGACAAATGGCTTAAAGCCATGAAGTCGGAAATGGATTCAATGTACGAAAACCAAGTATGGGACTTGGTTAACCCACCTGAAGGGATTAAGCCCATAGGGTGCAAGTGGGTTTTCAAGAAGAAAACCGACATGGAAGGTAATTATACTTAAATCCATTCGGATGCTCCTAGCCATAGCAGTTCATTATGATTATGAGATATGACAAATGGATGTGAAAACAGCTTTCCTTAATGGAAACCTGCTTAAGGATGTATACATGATACAACCTAAAGGTTTCACATCGGTTGATAAAACCAAAGTATGCAAGCTTCGACGATCCATATATGGACTGAAGCAAGCATCAAGGAGCTGGAACATCCGTTTTGATGAGACAATCAAAGAGTTTGATTTCTCACAAAATCCTGACGAACCTTGTGTGTACAAGAAGGTTAGTGGGAGTGCAGTCGTATTCCTAGTATTATATGTCGATGACATATTACTTATAGGAAATGATGTATCAGTTTTACAGACAGTTAAAATTTGGTTGTCCAAAACTTTCTCCATGAAAGACCTGGGAGAAGCAACCTATATCCTTGGGATTAAAATCTATAGAGATAGATTAAAACGGTTGCTTGGTCTTTCACAGTCTACATATATAGACCGAATGCTAAAAGGGTTTAGCATGTCGGAATCCAAGAAAGGTTACCTTCCCATCAGGCATGGGATCAACCTTTCAAAGTCTATGTGTCCGCGCACAGAAGACGAGAGGATTTGCATGAATAAGATTCCTAATGCATCCGCGATAGGATCTATCATGTATGCTATGTTATGTACAAAGTCCGATGTATCGTATGCTCTGAGCGTCACGAGCAGATACCAGTCTGATCCAGGTATGGATCACTGGGCAGCTGTCAAGACAATCCTTAAATACATAAGAAGAACTAAGGATGTGTTCCTAATATATGGAGAAGGAGATATGGTAATACGTGGGTATACAGATGCCAGTTTCCAGACAGATAAGGATGACTCCAAATCTCAGTCATGATACATATTTACTTTGAATGGAGGCGCAATAAGTTGGAAGAGTTCCAAACAAGACACCGTAGCGGATTCTAGCACGGAAGCAGTCTGAATCAAGAAGTTTGTCTCAAAACTTGGTGAGGTTCCAACCATTGATGAAGCAATACCGGTTTATTGCGTCAATAATGGAGCTATTGCACAGCAAAGGAACCAAGGTCTCATCAGCGATCCAAACACGTGCTTCGCCGCTATCATCTGATCAGAGAGATTATAAGTAGGAATGATATACAAATTGAGAAAATTCCCACTGAAAGGAATTTAGCGGATCCTTTAACTAAGGCCTTGCCTCAGAGCAAGTTTGAGGGTCATGTTAGAGCCTGTGGTATTGGATACCATAGCGATTGGCATTAGGCCAAGTGGGAGTTTGTTAGTGATATGAGAGAAGTGTCCTAAGGCAATCGCCTTATGATTGTAAACATTTATTTTAATAAATGAAAATTCACTATTTGAGTATACATGTTTGTGTATTTGATTGGGATCTTAAACTCATCTACTGAATGTCCGCAATACAATTCACAGCATAAGAGAATTTGTGATGGATCACAACTAGTGATTATCTCTACATGTGCAATTGTGAAGTATTGAAAATATCCCTAGTCGATGAATTGATAAAAACGGACACTATCAATTCTGTTGAGACTAGCATGGGTTAT